>JACBKR010006704.1:0-10746 GCA_014218235.1 Colocasia esculenta
CTCTTTAGTTAACCTGCCATTAAAATGTTAATTATTTAAACCATGCTTGTGTTCATGAGATATTAAGTCCTACTGGGCGTTATTCGCTTATCCTGCGTATTTATTAATGTGTTTCAGGTGAGTTTGACGATGACCACACTCACGAGGATGGGACTGAGGAGGATGCTCAGGAGTGACCATTTACAGCAACCACTGCTTTAGTAGATAGTTAGTTTAGAATGAGTCAGATAGTTATGATGTATTAGTTTGGTTTTTCAATAAAGTACTCGGGGCCCTAGTTATGGCTCTGGTCAGATGATGTAATAGTTAGGTCATGACGTTGATGGAATATTAATGGAATTGAAATTTATTTGGTGTATTCAATTGTGCAATGGTTTGTCATTTATTTCTCGCTCTGTACTATTTAATAACTGTAATATCGCTCTGATATTCTGCATCGGGGCGTTACACCAGTTGTCTGAACTTTCTGCAGAACTGGAAGCCTTCCAGGTGAAGTCATCAAAGTCTTGAAATAGCAATGGATGCTGCAAATAACAAGGAAAGAGAGTTGATATATCTCTTAAATGCAGGTCGAGGAAAAGAAAAATTTTGAAGATTTATCCAAGAACTCAGATGAAAAGCTTTTGGAAGCTAAAAATCTT
Organism: Colocasia esculenta; assembly: GCA_014218235.1. Taxonomy (NCBI): domain Eukaryota; kingdom Viridiplantae; phylum Streptophyta; class Magnoliopsida; order Alismatales; family Araceae; genus Colocasia; species Colocasia esculenta. The sequence goes on from JACBKR010006704.1 coordinate 642, forward strand.
CTTGATGTTCTGCAAACTGAATTGAACTTAATGACCAAAAATTGCAGAATGTTGTGAGTGAATTTGAGGCTTCAGGATAGGAAAGAGAGAACTGGAGCAGCTACGAACAGGGGAGTGATGTGGAAAAGCCACTGCTGAAGCTTAGAGTTAGAGTCCTTACATGAATCCATCTCCAAAGAGTCAAAGATGAAGTTTCAGGAGAATCGTAAGGTTACCCAGAAGCAAGGTTCAAAATCTCGGGGATCGGGATCAGATCGGTCGGCCCAAAACCGATCCGACCCGGCGATCCCGAGCCCGGCTCGGCCGGTCCGGGCCGAGCCCGACCGGGTCTGGCCAAGCAAAAGGGGGTGGATCGCCCCCCTTAAAAAAATTGAAAAAAAATAGAAAAAATATGAAAAAATAGGAAATATATGAACATTGTATTTATGAACTGAAATACATGAAAAAATGTATTTATTGGAATCGTACATTATATTGTGTGGACATAAGGTTTACATAATCTGTCCAAGACATATAATGTTGGTAATATGCCTCATATTGAGTCAAATATTGACTATAGGCATCCGTGTTCGCATATATGATAGTGATTGGTGTGTAGCCCGGTATTTCAGGCACTTGATATGAGCCATATGACTCATATGAGTCATGTGAATGTGAATCGGACTCAGTGGATTGTGCATATGCTCCACCTCCGGTGTAATATGATGCATCCGGGTATTGAGGATATCCCAAGTAGCCTCCCTGCCCTTGGTAATATCCTTCAGTGGAAGCAAGATGATGTATCTGACGCTTGCTCCATGGTCTCAAACTCCATCCGTAGCTTTTCTTGACGCTCCCACTCCTCTTGCATCTTCTTCTTCTTCATTAACCAATTCCGTCTATGCGGAATGAAGTTGGATTGTATCCCGAATCTTCGGATGCTCCTTGGCCTTGCCCTTGCCCTTGCAATTGAGATGCCACTTTCTTCCCCTTTCGTGCATATTTTGACTTGAGGTTTGTGCTTCCCTCCCTTCCCTACTCCCATGATGTTGATCTTGAGTAGCATGGGTGAAGTCTTCCTCTCCGGTGAATACAATAGGGTCGGGTGGCGGTGCCGGTGGCGGTACACTGCTGACAACTAGGACATCTCCTCCATGATCGGATCCCTCACTAGGAGTACTTGTCTTCGATGTCGAGTCATTAGAAGTTTGGTATTGAACATTATCGCTTGGCTCCGGTGTTTCATCATCTATATCTTCCTCGATCGTGTCCAAGTCTGCAATGCTAATGCCATGTTTCGTGCTCCTTCCTCTTGCACCCACTGTCTTCTTTTGGCGTTTAGGGGCTGGGGGAGTTTCGAACTCCGGAAGCAAGGCACATCATCAAGCTCACCTAAATGAGACATAAACATGTTAAAATGAGAAATAAATAATTTATAAATGATGCATGTACATTGTAAATGTCATTTACCTTCAGCCCATGCACGATCATGCGGGTCGAACTCTGGTTGAACCGAAGTGCTTGCATTTACCCATGCATGTAGTGGATGTTCCTCCTCAAAAACTTCTTCTATATCTATTGTCTCCGATGGAGTTGCTTCAGCTTGTTGTTGCCCCGAGGATCTATATCTCTCTCTATCTTGAACTTGCTTGATTAATTGGAGGTTTTTAAGCTTCAATCTCATGTTGTAGTGGCAAAATACCAACTTCTCAAGACGTGCAGACTTCAACCGGTTTCTTTGTTTTGTGTGGATCAAGCCAAATGTGCTCCAGTTTCTCTCACACCCTGTGGCAGACGTTGTTTGGCTTAAAACCCGAATAGCTACATAGGCCAAGTCTTCATATCCATAAGTTCTTCCATGATCCAACCACCAATCCGCTGTAAATGAAGCATGTATAATGTGTTAGAAAATAGAACCAACTCATTGTACATGCAAATAAATATGATGAGTAACTTCTAACCTGGACTCAAAATCTGAGCAGCTCGTTGTGCCGTGCTAGTACCAAAGTGGTAGAGTTGAAGTCTATAATCATGCATTTGTTTGCATGCTATGATTGCCCTATCCTCATTGTCTAGCATCCGTTTGATTACATTTTTGGCCCCAATCAACACTTCGGAGGAATTGTCATAGTTCTCCCTCCTTCATCATCAGTCCTATACATGTTGGGGTTGAAGAAATGCCCTACATGTAGAAGATAAATGTTAAAACATGAGTTGTAAATAATATGTAATCACAATTCACAATAGTTGAAGTGTTATGCTTACCTGCAGCATGAAGATCATGATGCAATGTGTGCTCCCATCGCCGATCTACGATTTCCCACCACTTGGCATACGTTGTTTTGTTGTTCATTTGGATAAGCTCCTTTGCTCGATCCATAGCCTCGTACAAGTAACCCATCTCGGATCTCCTCTCCCCATCTACCGCCCTTAACACTCGAACAAGCGGTTCTACTACATTCAACACATTTTGGACCCCCTTCCAAAATGGCTTTGATTGGATAATGTCGGTCACCTTCTTTCCATTCTCCCTCACCCGTGTAGGAGCATGTCGGGACATATAGTTCTCCCACTCTTCCGATGCTACCATCCTAATAAGGTTGCTACGTTGCCCATTTATGCTATCCAATGCAATATATTGGGATGCAAACCTTGTAGGTGCTGGCCGAAGCAACTCCCGTCCATGTGTATGCGTCCTCATGATGTCCAATATGTTGTTGTGGTTGTAGATGAAAGTGGTTACGAACCTTGCATTGTTGACCACATTTTCCACCATTGGATCTTCACAAATGTCTTCTAGCATTAAGTCAATGCAGTGCGCGGAGCAAGGAACCCAATACAAGTGTTCCCTTTTCTCCATTAGTTTTTGGCCCGCCAACTTGAAAGCCGCTGCATTGTCGGTTACCACTTGGACAATTCTTTTCTCTCCAATCTCCTGCACCATCTCATCCATCAACTGAAATAGGTAGTCCGCATTCTTCACCTTGCCAGAAGCGTCTACCGACTTCCAAAAAACAGTCCCTGCTTTGCAGTAGATTAAGAAGTTTATCATACTTCTTCGTTAATGCCTGCACAATTCCATATGAAAAATTAAAACCTATGTCTTATTAATGAATAAGTGAATAACAGTTAACTAGCCAAACACTTGTACATACCTGTCCATCCATCGCACATTAACGTGCAACCATATTCATCCCATATTCGTTCAAATGTGGAAACATATGCCTTCATATCTTCAACCTCCATATCCAAGTATTTGTTGTAGATTTCATATGAAGTAGGGCCTTCCACCCCTTTGCCCACTTCACCAATAGTCTCTATCATGGACTCATAATATGGTCCTTTTGCTGCATTAGCCGGTATGCTGTTGAAGAAGAACCATCTTGACGTCGCTCTCCCTATCTTCTCCTTGCATATTTTCAAATTCTTGAATGCTGCAGAAATGGATGGTTGCTTCTCCCTTCGCCTGGTGAGAAATGGGTCTATTGGTCCCACTCTAGGATCTCCGTCTCTAGGGATATCCACTGGAACCTCAGGTATATTTGAACTCATTCCAGCACTTGAACTCCCTTGTCCGCTACCCCCATGGCCACTACCTTGACCTACGTGACGACCGGTACGTCGGAGATAGTCCTCTTCCGCATTAGACCTTCGACTTGCTTCCGATGCCCGACGAAATTGTTCTATAATATGAGATAGAAATAGAATGAGGGTCGGAGGGTGCTTAAAGCCTTAAACTAAAATAAATGTTCCAAAAGTAAGTTAACTAATTACTAACCTTCTTCATCTTGATCAAGATCAAAGAATTGTCTCCCTCTTGGTAAATCTACGGACCTTCGAGGAGGGGCAGATAAATCTTCCCGGATTTGTTGCCGTCTTCTACTAGTGTTTGCTTTGGATGTCTCTTTCTCCTTCATATATTGGCAAAATTGCATTCGAACTTCAGCAGGAACTCTCGAGCATGGTGCCACCTCACCTTTAATTCCCGCTAGATGTTGTTTCAAACGAAATATGCCGCCCGATAAGACCCGGTCACAATATTTGCATTGGACCTTCCTTCGAGCCATGTCCACAACGATACCATGAGCCCAAGCGGGATCGGTGCTAGGAGGGTTGCTTGAAGAATGGGGAGCCGGAGCAGCACCACCTTCGGCGGCCATCACTTACAACACAAAAAAAGAAGTTAAATAATAATAAAACAGAAAATAAATAATTTTTTTTGCGGATGAGAGAGAGGGAGATGAATCGCAGCCAAGAGTTCGGGCCAAGAGTGTGTGAGAGAGCCCGAATAGTCGAACAAGAATCCAAGAGTGTGAAAGATGAGATCGCCTCCCAAATAGTGCAAAATAGCGCCCGAGAGAGAGAGAGAATGCCCAAAATATTGAGAGGAGGGAGAGAACTCAAAACTTGAGTTTAGAACATATTGGGGGCCTTTGGGGGGTTTATATAGACCCCCAAGGCCTCCAAAGGCTCCAAAGAGCCGTTTCTGGCCGTTGGGGAACAGTCCCCAACGGCTAGAAAACGGCTAGTTCTGAACTAGCCGTTGGGGCCCGGATCGCCCCGGTCCGGGCCGATCCGCGGCGGACCGGCCCGGGCTCGGCGATCCCGCCGAGCCCAGCCGAGCCCGACCGATCCGAGCGCAGGGGACCGGACAGGTTACCCCGGCTCGGATCGGAGGGGCCAAAACCGAGCCAACTCGGGCGATCCGATCCCGAGTTGGCCGAGTTTTGATTCCCTGACAGAAGGATTCTGAAGTTGAACATTACAAGAAAAAAAGAAACATTAGAGAACATGGCAGCACCTACCAGAACAGGCAAACTAAGCAACAAATAGACTGGCTTTGTTGGAGATAGAACTGAGGAAATGCAAAGGCTGGATCTCTTGAGAGCAACATCAATGAACTCAAAACAGCTCTTGGATGCCAAAAAGAGCTCTGAGCAATTTTTTCAGAGAATGAACTTCTGGCTGAGACAAACATGAAGCTTAAGTCAGAACTGGAAGCTCATCAGCATAAAATTAATGATCTTTATGGTAGCTTGAGCTCTGTCCATGCAGAAAGGGATGCAACTGCCAAGCAGTTGGCATTTCATGTGCAAACAATTGTGAATTAAGAGGCCATCACTCAAAAGCATTGGAATTCCACTCAGAAATTGAATTTCATAAAAAGGAAGCTGAAGCCCAGTTGACTTAAGCCTTTGAGAGACTGACGCAGAAAGATTCGGAAGCCAGAGGATTGAGAGATGATAAATGACCTTGAAAGCCTGGTGAACTCCTATGAAGAGCGGCTTCGTGAAGTTTCTGTGGCTACAGAAGTTCAAACAGCTGAGTTAGATGAATCTTTGTCGAAGCTACTTATTGAACAAAACAATGAAGCCTTGGCACAGAAACTCACATCTGAAGGCGAGATACACAATCTCAGGTTAGTTGCTTACAACCTTGCATATTGTAGTTTTGATCCCATGGAGGAACTTTAATTTCTTGGTAGTACTGAATAGTAGATATTCTATCCGTCAAATCAATTGATTTACAATTTTCCCCTTCTTTGGAGGCATGTATAGTTTGCTTTTACATAAATGTGATGACACTGAAGGACAGTTATTTTATCTATTTTCTTCTTTAGTTGAAGGGAAAAATCTGGTTCATCAAAAGAACCAAGAAACAAGGGAAGAAATGAAAGCAGTAATTATTCAAATGGAAGAACATACTAATGAATACCGGCAAAGGAAAATTCTCTGAACAAGCAAGTAGAAAGTTTGATAGCTGAGCTCAAGGTCAAGTCTGAAATGCAAGAGCAGATTGCAGAACTTAAACGAAATTACTGTCATCGGAGATTCAGTTCACAGAAGAGGCATTTAAAATGTAGGAAAGAAGTAAACACTGTTGTTTTCAATACTGAACTTGTGTTGGACTTAACTTGTTTTAACTGTTTTCAATTTTAGACTGAAAGCATCAAGGTTGCATCTGCTGAGAAAGAGGCAGCACTGATATCCAAACTAGAGGAACATGCAAGCAAGCTCAAGGATAAAGATATTTTGTGTGAACAATTAAAAAACCACAGAAAGAACTTAATCTTGCACATACAACCATTTCAGAACAGGTAATATTTAGCGACAATATATTTCTGTTGTATTTTTTTGGGTCTGCGTGATCATTTCTAGAATTATTTTGTGAAAACTATTTATTCTGAACTGAATTCCCTGCTGAATGTATTGCCTTCTCTGTATAAAGTGTCTTTAAATCATTTATGAAGACCCACAGTTCTCAGTTTACATTCATAGCTACATCAACCACTGTCCCATTCAACCCCCCCCCCCCTCTCCCATTACAATGTATTCTAGAAAAGAATCATCAGTGTGCACCAAACTGGAGGTTAGATGCTACTACTGGATAATTCATGTTCTCGGCATGGAAACCAGCTCTTGTAGAAAATTTGTTTCTGATGTAGCATGTTCATATGATTCCAGCATCTTGAATTTTGTGTATCTTAACCTGAATGTATGTTAACTGAAAGTTGAAATGACACGAGAAAGTCATCCATGTGGAAGTCAAATTCTATAAAACTTCTCATTGATTATACTCTGCACTCTCTCATGGAGTTCCATTTGTATACTTTGGTATAGATTGAATCGCCTACACTTTTATTGATGCATAAACAAATAGAGAAAACGGATTCAAGAAAGACCTGGAGCAGGAAGCTGCCTAAAGCAATTACTTGGTGAGATGGAAGCCAAACATCAACATGCAATAGCTTTGGAGAAGCAAGTTGAAGAGCTCAAACAGGAATTGCATCAATGTGAAGTACAGTTTGAGGAAAAGGTGAGATGTTCAATTTTGGAATGGATTACTTTATATAGGAAGAATTAGTGGAAAAGTATTCCTAAGTTATTGATCCATTATATCTCCCATTTCTATGGACATTTTATATTTCTATATCTTATTTCCCTAAAATCCAGATCCTGAAAAGTCAAGTAAGAATCAATAACTTGATAATTGTCATATAGCACTGTATCTGACTGATGTGATATTATGTGATGAGATCAGCAATGTTTACATCTGCACTGAATCATAAAAGATGCTTGCTGAATCACTTTCTTTGAAGGGCAATAAGATATGCTCTTTAATTAACTTTTGATCACTAGTGGAGATCTTTGATTCTCATGCTCTATAGTATATTTCCATTATTAGCTTTAAATCCTCCTGAAATGTTTGGTGTTTCTGTTAATATTTTCTCAATAATCATATTGACTTGCAAACTCTACTGCCCAATACAAAGGTGTGCGAGTCACAAATTCTGAGAGACTCACTAAGAGATGATGATATAATGTATAAAACATTTTACGAACAAGTGAGTTCAGTTTCTAAGCATGAATGTCTTTGATATCCTATTTATTGGATGAAGTGCTATTTGATAAGCCAGTTAGCAAGTGACCTAAGCTGACAATGGTCTTAGGATATGCTTTCTTTCCATATGTTTCCTATCCACTTATCTGATGAAAGACCATTGGTTTACCAGATTATTTTCTGATAAATCTGCCATTTTGGGTATCTTGCATACTGAAAGTTTTGTGGCATGTCCAGTGCCTGGGACTATATTTTCTTCGTCTACTTTCTTCGTGCCATATGTGGTTCACAAAAGCCTGCATTTTCCCCTCACTTGCAAAATGTATTGAACCCGTCTGCATCTCCTTGTTTGCAATTTCTTACCGAACATGGTGGCCAAATCTGTACTTATATCCAAAAGCATTCCATTCACCTAATATATGATGCCTTCTTCAGATCCAATCTCTTGATATATTCACATCAATTACTTCTGCAATGCCTACAGGATAACGAAAAAAGCAAAAGGCTTAAATCAGAGCTTGATGAATTGAGAATCAATTGAGTCAGTCTGCAGAGGAAATTGCAGAACTCAAGAACAATCTGCAGCTCTCATATAAATCTGAGCAGGCAAGTATAATCAGCTTCTCTAACGAGCAAAAATGAAACATAAGTGAGTATTTTGTTGTGCTTATGGACACTTTGTTGCATATGGCTGCTGGATGCAGTTCTTATTGAACTGTTTGTCTATCCCTTATTTTCAGATCAGTCATCTTAGTACTTGCTCAGCTACTTCTTTTAGCTTTTCTCTTTGGTTTGGTGCTCTTTTAGGTACTTCAGTGTTATTATTATTATTTTTTCTTCCTGAATCTAGTTTTTTGCATCTCTTAGTGTTTTATATTTTTGAGAAGAATGTTCAAATTGTAGCAATGGCACGTTTTAGCAAATTCTTGTAAGTGACTGTTGAACGAATTTTTTTTTTCCTATATTAAAAAAACACTTGTTTTAAACATTAGAGCAAGTGTATAAAGAGGAAAAGAGACTTGTCCGGAGTTTCGGATAGAAATAGTCCTCTACCCATTTATTTGGAGATCTCAGAACAAATGAAAGACAGAATGACTGGTTCTGAATGTTCGGAGTAAATAGACAGCGGGAAAAAGAAATATTTTTTTTTTTCTGCATATGTTCGAATTTTGAAGGGGTCATTCCGAATCAAATTGGGGCTGAAATCATATAACCCCTGATATTCTCGGAATAAAATCTCCGCCGACCAATTGTTTCAGATGTTTGGAACAAGTACACAAGGGAGAATATTTATCCGGGTCCCGGGTAAAATAAAACCCTGAAGTTACTTATTCAGAGTTTTCAGAATGAGTGATTGAAACGAAATCATTTGCTTAGAATTTCTGAATAAATTAAATGCAGAAAAAAGAAAATAGTCCTATGTATTCCGGAATGCCGAAGAAAATTCCCCCGGGGGTTGACCATGAACAGAAATCAGTCAACCCATGTTCTGGGATCAATCCGAGGACGGGCAAATGAAATTCAATGTCCCGGGTTATTCCGCGGAGGCCGTCATATGACGTGTTCATGTCAAAACCATATGCAAAATTGGTCAAATACCCATGTCAGCAGAAAATGACTAACAGAGGCCTGTTCTTGCATCGGAAGGAAAGCTCCACGTGGTGAAAAGGACATGTGGGCCGGGGTTTATAAAGAATTCCGGAGGGGGCCAACAGGGGGACGCACCTGGGGGGAGCCCCACGGGTCCTTGCGCACCCGGGGGGACCCCACCGGGGCCTGCGCGGGCTGCTGCACCCGGTGGAACCCCACCGGGGCCGCAGGTCCGGTGGGAGTCAATACATACCAGGGGGATGCGCTTCCGGTGGAGTACGTCTCTGGTGGGATGTCCACCTCTCCCACTCAATCCCCTATAAAAGGGGATGAACTCCAGGAGAGGGGGGGGATTTTTTCTGACCACTAAGCCTTGGAGAAGAAATCGCCTAAGGCTCTCTTGTGGTGAATTGATTTGAAGTGTGCTTGCTGCCTTGCTGTTTCACAAGGCTGAAGTTTAGAAGGTTGCCTTGTTTGGATTAAGGCAAGTCTATATTAGCACCTGGATGTTTGCAAACCAGTGTACATGAGTTTAGAAAGTTCTCTCTCAGGAGATCAACAATGGAAATGATACAACAAATTCTGCATGTGATATATGGTTGATCGCAACAATATTTTCTGCCCAGAAAATTACAGGAAAACCTTGAATCATTTTTATTAATACAAATGACATGGTTTTTTCAAATCAATCAACTTCCACACATGAATAAATGTTAAGAAATTCATGAAATTCAGGAATAATGTTCCCAAGGAATGGTGATCAGGGATAAATGCAGAAATACCCTCATGTCTGGGAAAATTGCAGAAATACCCTCATGTCTGGAAAAATGCAAACATACCCCATGACTGGGAAAATTGCAGAAATACCCCCATGATTGGGAAGATTGCAAAAATACCCCCATGACTGGAAAAATTGCAGAAATACCCTCATGTTTGGGAAAATTGCAGAAATACCCCCATGATTGGGAAGATTGCAAAAATACCCCCATGTCTAAAAAATTGCAGGAATGTCCCTGTTGAGGGGAAATTGCAGAAATGCCCCATCTTAAGGAAAATTCCAGAAATACCCCTAGAGGGTAGAAAAATTGCAATCAATCCTCCTACTGTCTGGAAATTGCAGGAAAATCCTTGTGTCGGGGGAAATTGCTAATATATCCCTGGATTAAGGAAAATTGCGGAAATACCATCTGAAGGA
>JACBKR010006705.1:0-10585 GCA_014218235.1 Colocasia esculenta
TCGTGCTCGAGTTGGCAGCCGAGTTGGCTTACTCTAGAGCTGAGGGGAAAATGAGGTTTGGACAGCGGCGCCGAGTCATTTGTAGAGCTCTTTGGGTTGGTCTGGGACACCGAGGCTGGCTGGAGTTCTTCCCGGCGTAGACCAGTCAGTCCTTCTTCTCACTACTGCCTCACCCTGTTTTGTTCTGGGCCACGTAGGGAGGTCAAGCATGAGGCTGTAGCTTGCCAGGCTGCGATGGTGCGTGCGTTCTTGTGGTATTCTGTGGCGGCTCTGTCTCGCTCTTTTCCGGGAGGTTAGAGGCAGAAGCTAGGCTGGCGAGGAGAAGGAGTTGGCCAGCATGTCCTCCTCTTGGCTGCCTGCGGCGGTGGCTTGGTTGCTGTTGTTGTGACGACGTTTCATCATGGCGTTTCCAAGTGTTATCCGTTGCCCTAGCTGGCACGGCGGTTATAGCCTGGCCGTACCTAGTTTCCGTAGGCATCGTTGGTTTGGCCTTGTTGGATCGTGCTTCTGGTGGTTTCCGCTTTAGTGTCCTCTTGGTTCCATAGTCCTGTTCTTGGGTGCCAGTCTGTGGTGGCACCGGCGGTGTGGCTTCCCGACCTCGTCGTGTATGTCCAGGGTCTGGGGTGGTTCTACTTGTGGGTCCTCGGCCTTGTGGAGGTCTGAGGTGGCCATGCTTGTGGAGAGACTTCCTTCTCATGTAGTTGATTGGTAGTCTCCGTGAGACCCCTATCTCGGTAGGCGTGCTGAGACTTGTTTCCCGTGTTGTGCCTGACTCCGTTGGTTTCTACGGGAGTCGTGTGTGTGTCACGACCTTGGTGGTGGTGGTGCATTGTATTGTTCTGTTCCATTACTTAGTAGTACCTTGCAGTAGGTGTTCCTCGCTTTACATCTTTCTAGTGTAGTTTCCTGTTTTCTAAGTTCCTGCTACCTGGCCGGTGAGGGACTGGTAATCTATATCGGGCCTTGTTCGCGAGGCTCACCCCCCTACTCTCTTTAGTTAGGGGCTCGCCGTCGCAAGAGCTCGGTCTCGGATGGTTTGCGGAGGCGACTGCGGCGCCGTGTGTTGTCAGCAGCAGTAAGAGCAAGTGTTTTGAGCTCTTGTACTTGAGTGAGTTGTGAGTTGTGTTTTGCAAGTTTTCGGGGTATGCCCTTAAGGACTGCACCTTTCTTCTTGCACATTTCTTTTACTTGGGACATGTTGTACAGTTTGTTATATCTTGTTATAGTTATTTAAATTCAGTACATATCTCACTAGACTATTCTTCTAACCCTTCCGGGTCCTTCAGATCTGTAGGTGGCAGTGCAAACTTCAGGGCCCTAGCGGGGGTCCAAAGGTCGGATCGTTACACAACTATTTTAAGATATTGAATATAATCTAGGTCTTGCTTTGGTCTTTTCCAAATTGAATTAGCTTGGCTATAAGGCGGGTTCTGAACAAGTTGACTTTATCTTCCCTAAATGCCCTTATATCCTTATGCCTCTTCTTTTTGTGTGAACCACTCCTATATTTTATCCTTTTTTTTTGGTGATATAAAAATAAATATTAACTTAAAATATCATTAATATATTTTATATCATGTTTCTTCCATGAATACAATATATTCTTGCAATATCACTTTAGATTTACACTGAGTTTCAACTTCATCATGCTTTTTATCATGATCAGTCGAAGCTTACTTCATTATATCCGAAGCTACACTTTGTCATATCCAAAGTCCACTTCATCATTCACGAAGCTACACTTCGTCATGCATGTTTTTTTATCGTGATCAGTTGAAGTCCAACTTTGTCATATACGAAGCTAACTTCATCATATCTGAAGTTCTATACGAAGTTCACTTCAAACGACTGCATGTTTCAGGTTCGACCGACAACGATGTTTTCCATTCTATGTGAAGTTACACTTCGTCATATCCAAAGTTAACTTGTCATATCCGAAGTTTAACTTCAACCGACTACATTGCTTCTGTCCAGTCGAGTTGATGTACGATTGTTGAACAATTCATTTGAGTATAACACACTTTACTTTGTATTGTAATTGTTGTGTTAAAGCAAAGGCATGTATGTATTATACTGTATAAACCTCATTAGTCAATTGTTGTCGACACTAAGCCTAGGTGTCGACACACTCGTTAAGAAACTTTTCTAACACACACTGTATACTTATATCATACTGACTCTGACTCCCAAGAAGTCGAAGTGTGATATCGATTGCTGACCATTTCCGTAGTCGAAGTCTCACTTCGACTTCTCTACAGTCGAAGTGTATATCGATTGCCTTTGAACTATTGATTGCTGACCACTTCTGTATCGATTGTTTTGATTCATATTGATTTCCTCATAGATATCGATTATCATATCAATTGCTGAACATCTTAAACATTGATTGTTGTTATGCATAGATTATCTTTAAGTTAAATAACTATTGTTATGCATATTGTTGTTATCAGCAATTGTTGTTATGCATAACTTTAAGTTAAATAACTATTGTTATGCATATCGATTATGCAATCGATGTTTAACTTAAAGATAATCGATACGCATAACAACAGTTATTTAACTTAATTGATATGAAATAACTGTAATAGAAAATTGCAGATAAGTTTCACATCGATTGAAGAACACTTAAATACTTTGATGTCTACATGATTTCAAATATCTGTTGCGCCAATGAAAACTCAAATAAGTCTTAAATCCACAAGATATTCATGTTGTGTACTTTCTATCTTATCAGGGTAGGTAAGAAAAGGAGTCAGCAGCGAAAATGAGGACTAAAAGGACTAATTTTTTTCTGCTAGACAAAAAGGCTCCTACCTAACATATCTGGTTGTGAGCAGAAATTGTGGACATTTGCACATAAAAGGTATGGGCTATCTGTCAGCAGTCCAGTTTCACATGAGGAATCCGTTAAGACTCAAGCAAGCATCCGTAAACACACTAAAGATGTCTGTTAGACAGAAGAAGAAGGAAAGTGGATGAAGAAGAAGATGAACAACAGCTAGAAGAGTTCCAATAGATCTCCTTAATGGATCTATCTTTCTACTCTATAAAGGATGGACTGTTTGAAGCAGAAGAACAAGAGCCTTCTAAAAATCTTTCTAAAGAGTGTACATCCAATGAGAAGCCTCCACACCATACACACCCAAAGCAAGAGAGAAAGAGCTCAAGCCCAAGAAGAAGTGTGCGCGCAAGCAACCATCTGAAGTCTTCAAGCATTCAAGCTTCTTTTCTGTCTCACTCTCTCTATGCATCATTGTAAATCTGAGGGAGAGTCTGTGAGCTGAGAGTTTGAGTTCCTTAGTGTTCATCTTGTATAGCCTCAGTCTGTTCTTTCTTTCTAAGAAAGACTTGTGTCCAACTATAGGACTGTATACAGTGTTCCTCTTCTTGTGTGAATAGAAGACCAGCGGGATGCTCGGGGATTATGTCCCGTTGAGGGACTGTACTCAGTGTTCCCCTAGGGTTCAGGGAAGAACCTAGCTGGCGTTGGTGTCAGCAGAACCTAGCTGGGGGTTTATGTCCAGCAGAACCGCACTGGGATTTGTTCCAGGAGGGTGGCTTTTTGACTTGTAACAGAAGTGAGTTTCCTTCCTATTCGGAAAGGAAGAGGACCCTCGGGGAGCTGGGGTTTGTATATCTTTGGGGAGATTGTACCCTAGTTAGTGAAATCCCAAGATTTGCTTGAGGACTGGACATAAGTCTTCCATTGGGGAAGTACTGAACCAGGATATAAAATTATGTGTTCTTGTGTGATTGTTTCTTTATTAGCTTCTGCACTGCTACTCTCTACTACATACAACTACATTCACAAACCAAAGTTTTCAAGTGGTGATTTTTATCTATGTTTTTCAGATTTTCTATTTACCCCCCCCCCCTCTCTAGGTACACCCTTGTTGCCAACCGTAAGTGGGCAACACTTTGATAGTGCCTCAACATACTTCACTACATATAGGTCACAATTGAGGCTACTAGATATTTGTTGAGGACCTTCCTTGTCAACCACAAGCTCCCACTTAGATGTTTGGACACCACCATACTCTTTAATAAATTTTCTTAAAAGTGATGGCTACATGAAAGGTGAACCTCATAATAATTTCCCAATCAACTTTAGGCAATTTGCATTCCCTGCACAGTGGATGGCCACCCTTCTCATAGAATTGTATACAACCAAGCATCTCCTCTCCATGTCCACTACACATAGAAGCTAGGGATTGGGGGAGTAAAGCACAAGAAGATAGCTAGTGTCCTGGAGATGTTGTAAGTCTTCATTTTCATAGCAACACTCCAAAAATTTATTAAATTTCTCACTATCGGGGACCTTCATTTTACAATGTGATTGATTACAATAGTGAGAAGTTGTACCCACCAATGATATTGTTACCGTTATGTGCATTATACAGCAAGTACAGATAGACATCAATCACCTACATTGTGCGTAATAGGTTCAACTCTGGGTTGCATGATAGATTCATTTTATGATTAATATACTACTTGATCCTCCATCATTTCACCTATAAAAAATCTACGATATGGCATGTTCTAATGAGGATCCCATTAAAAATTTTACTCAAAGTGTCAGTACAAAAGATTGAAGAACACAAATAAATAGCAGCATGTTGTAAAATAGGAATTCAGAGAAGATGTAACCTACCCCATTGAGGTGGATGCACACTCCTCAATGAAATGATCAATGAGGCTGCTATCCTCCTTATCCAAGCCACCCTTGTAGATGCAGTCTTTCAACCACAAAAGCTCGATAAATGAGGCTACTTCTTCTTCCTTTTAAATTGATAGAAGTATAGTGGTAGTTGTTAGAGATTGAATAAAGAAGGATACTATTAGAGTATTCAATACTCATTGTTTTCTTTCCTTTGTCATTTTTAGTCCTTTGAGCAAGGGTCTTTAAGTGAGCATCTTTGTTCAATCGTTGAAAAGGAGGCTGGTCATAGACACCCAACTATCGATCATCATGCTCTTTTATTGCCTTTATCAATGAGCTAGATTCAACAGAGGTAATAGCTAGTACCAACTCACTATTTACCAAGAGAGGCTTAAGATTCACTCCACACAGGGATGGTGGTTGCATGTCATGTGCATGCTCAACCTCCAGACTTGCCACTCGCTCCATTTGGACACCTACCATATGAGGCTCGAGATCCACTCCACATGCTGATGGTGGCTACATGTCACGTACATGCTTAATCTCTGGGTTTGTCGAGCTCCTCCTTAAAGGCTCCTCCCCTCTAAAAGAGTGAAGCTACCTTGGTTCTTTAATCTCTCATTGTTGCCTAGGCACTTAGGAGGCTAAGTGTTCCCAACAACATTCATGGGCTTTTATTCTTGCCGCTTTGTCCTACAGAATTGGTAGGACTGCAACCGAGGAAGACTCCTCAAGTGCAGTTGGCTGCATGACCATACGGCCCAAAAAAACTCCTCCTTAGTAGGCTCAAGCGGATATCCTTAATCACCTACATTTATTAACATAAAAAAGTTTATTAAGAAGACGATGGAGTTAAAGTAACTATAGAAGTATGATACTAACAAACTAAAAGAAACAACTATACCTATTGGCCTTGCAGACTAGAATAGAGGTCAACCTTCTCTCTATGAACAATCTCCACCTTAATAGTTGTGAGCATATCGTCTTATTCATAGGTTGCCATACCTGAGTGTGCTCTATAAACTACACCTGAAATTTAGAAGCATAATTAGAAAGTGAGTTGTTGCATCAAATATTATGTTATAACTGCACAGTCATTGATTCTTATAGCAAGTGCATGCAACAGAACAACCTAAAGGAATCCACTAGTGTGGGATCTCTTGTTGGACTTTCTCTTTGCCAAAAAATCATGCCACTCATATGCCCATGCACCATGGTCACAACGTTCTGAAAATTGTCAATGTCATCTCTTGCACTGTTATTACCTAGTTGTACTTTCCAAGCTCTCTATGTCGTGTGAGATAGAAGAGCATTTACTACGGGAAGGAATGCACCGACCTTAGGTAAAGAAGGCGCATAATAGCGGACAATCCATAGTTAAATCCTATCTTCGACATCCTCCTCCTCATTTGACTAGACAATTTCACAACCAACAAACACAAACCTTCTTGTGGTCAAAGGTGATCTTCATGCCAAATCACTGGGGAAGTCTAGACCACCTCTTCCTATAGACATAGTCATCAACCTGATGGCCTATACATGGCAACCCAAGAATCATGGCAACATCCTCTGTAGTGAAGGAAACCACCCTACTATCCATTGAAAGGTAATTCCCCAATATGGGCAAAGATGATATTCTCCAACAATGTCCAATGGAACAAGGTGGGTGAATTGCTTTGTGGAAGAGGGATAAAGAAGTCTTGGACATCAAATGCTTATGGCATTCTCAAAATGCTTTCCTATGCATGTCCATTCTATGTGTCCAAAGAGCACCGACACCTTACTGTTGCCCACTTAATATGGCAACAAGACTAACCTAGAGGGTGGTGAATAGGTAATCTAAAAACTAAAATACAAATCACCACTTGAAAATGTTTGGTTAGTATAATAAGCTTGTGCAATGGAAATTAAAGGGGCGGAAGCAAGTACACAAGCAAGACAGAGAATTATCGGTTCGGCCCTTCCAAAAGAAGTCCTACGTCCAGTCCCCAAGCAAACTCTTAGAATTTCACTAACCAATGATACAGTCCCCCTTAAGGACAAACAACACCCAGCCCCCTACTGGTCTTCTTCTCTTTCTGGGCAAGAAGGCAGCCATTCTTTTACAGGCTTAGAATTAAAACCTGTGGAACAAACCCAGTGTGGTTACACCACCAGACCAAGCTAGTCTTCTCTCTTTTGGTAAGAAGGCAACCCGCTTCTCTTATAGGTCAAGAAGCCAACCTCCTGGCACAAACCCTAGTGCAGTTTTCCCTTAACACAGAGAACACTTGCACTGCAAGCATTCTCTTCCAATCGAAGAGGAACATTTCTGAACACAGAAGCTAGGACTTGAAGCCTCTAGATCAAGCTCAAGATTGACAATGAATACTTGATATAGACTGAGCCTAAGAAGGAAAGAGTTTAGAAGATAAGACTCTCCTTAGGCTAAACCACCCAGCTCTCTCTCTCTCAAATACACAAGACACATAGAGAGAGAATGAGGAGAAGGAAATTAGCTTGAATGGGATCGAGCTCTTCCTCTCTTGCTTTGAGTGTGTATAGAGTTGGAGGCTCACTGGTTGTAACACTCTTGAAAGATCTTCAAGTTTGTACTATTTTTCTTGTTGTTATTCTTTAGTCTTTACTCATCCTATATGGAGCAGATGAAGAGATCTGCTGACAGATGGTTGTTAGAGTTTCTTAGCTCTCTTCTTCTTCAGCTCTCTTTCTCATGGTCTAACGACTTCCTTCTTGGTCTACTGGCTACTTGGAATGCAAGAAGATGTTCCGCTAGTGTGCACTTCCAAGGATGCCAGCAGCAGGTCCAAAATGTTTGACTATGAGTAGAAGTGGACCTGTAGATTAATGCAAGACAGACGTTTAGACTCTAGAAGTTCTTTTGTTAGATGACCCTTACCTCTTTTACCTTCTATCCATATTTTCTGCTAATAGCTAGAAATAGTTGGTAGATGCATTTATTTTTGCAGGAAGGAAAAATCATATGAGACAGGCAAAAAGATTTCATTAGAGAAATATTAGGTTAAACATATGAAGTATATTTGAAATTTCATTTGGGCGCCAAAGACAATTTGAAATATTTGAAAGCCAACAACAACTGATATGAAATATAAAAGCAATCAATGTTTGATTGAATGCAATCGGTGTGACATTGGTCATTAACCGATGTGGTAATCGATATTTTATCATAATAGAATAGATGTTTGAATGTGATAGTAATCGATGTAAGACTGATCATTAATGACGTGAATGAAGTGCAATCAATGTTCTTAAGAAGCAATCGATGTTTAATGGTAATCGATCCATAAGGCAATCGATGTTGCTCAAAGGCAATCATGTTCTAAGTCAATCGATGTTTAAGTGAAGAGCAATCGATGTTTAAGACAACGATGTTCTAAGGCAATCGATGTTTCAGACAATGGATGTTTAAGTGAAAAGTAATAGATGTTTATGAAGCAATCGATGTTTGAAGGCAATCAAGTTTTAAGCATCGTTGTTAAATGAAGCAATCGATGTTGGATTTATAATAGTAATTGATGTTTAAGTGAAGCAATCGATGTTATGAGGCAATCGATGCTATAAGGAATGATGATTAAGTGAAGCAATCGATGTTATAGGCAATGATGTTTGACTAAAACATTGATTATGAAGTGCAATCGATATGACATGTAAAAACATAATCGATGTGGCACTAAGTCAGTAATTGATGCATTGAACTGCAATCGATTGAGCGTTCAGTGCAAATCATGAAACAATAGTGCCATAATTTATTTATCTATGAGGAAACATGATATTAAATATATTCATGATATTTAAGTTAATCACGAGTTTTGTTATCACCAAATCAGTGGTAAAAATAAGGGTGATTCAACAATATCCTCCTTTTGGTGATGACAAAACTTATGAGAATTTTTTGACAAAGATACACAAAAAGTAAATAATATAGAAAATTATAGTTTAATCATACTCTCCCCCTTTTTGTCAATAACCAGAAGGAAGGATCTTACTATTTGTATTTTCCCCCATTTTAAGAACTTCTTACTAATAGGTTGTAAGTTTGAAGAGAGGGGTTCCGCAATATATATGTTTATTGTTGTCAGTATTTATTGTTCCCCCTTAGTGTTTGCTCCCCTGAATGGATACCCCTTAATGTGAGGCTTGAGAATCTTCACGAAGATTCCCTGCATTGGTCTATAAAAAAGACAAAAATACTTGTAAGGATATTAGTAGCATTATAGTTAAAAAAAATGAATGTAATTTTAAACAAAAATTAAAATTAACAATGACTACTTCCTCTTCAAATTGAAATGAGGTGAAGAGTTGGTAGTCACTAATCGGATACTTTTAAGCATCCCTAACCATACCCATTTGAATGTCTTTTTGTTGTTTGTTCATCAAGAGTAGATGGCATTCTCTTCATCTTCTTCTGTGCTTGAGATGTCGGTGGTGGTTCTTTACTGAAGGTGTCTTCTGAGGTGTACTTGGGAATTATGTCCTTTACCCTCAGCTTTTTCTCATCAGAAGCTTCTTTAACACTTACCTCTTCAGGGGATCCTTTTTGAGAAAATTCTAAGGTTCCTCCTTTATATATCTCTTCTTCATGTGGAAGGATGTCTTCCTAAGGAGCTTTCTGTTCTGATTCTTCTTGACTATGAGTTCTAGCTTCTTCAATTCCTGCCACACTTCAATTCTTTCATCTTTAGCTTCTTCAAAATTTTGAGCACCAGTGTCTTTCTTGTCTTGAACTCCAACCATAATGGGTTCTCCTTCATATGTGAGCTTCAGTTTGTCCCACATATCTTTGGCTATTTTACACACTAATATCCAATGATTTTTCTTGGATGGTGCATAAGACATGAAACCTCTTAGCCTTTCTTTTAATGATATTATCCTCCTATCGTGTCTGACCATTCTTCCTTGGGCTTAGATATAATGAGGTCACCATTTTCGAGATGCTCCAGAGTTGATAGTCGTAGCCTTGTGGAAAATTCCATCCTTATCCTCCAGGAGGTGTAATCGTCATCAAAGAGTGGGGAGGGCAGAAAGATGGAGGTAGAAAGATGGATTGGCCTTCTATGAATCCATGGACTGCCATGGATTTTTGCTATAAGATCGTTGGATCTTCAAGAAGTCAGAGACTAGAGCTCTGATACACATGTTGGCCCACTTGATATGGCAGAAGACTAACCTAGAGGGGAGGTGAATAGTAATCTGAAAAACTAAAACACAAATCACCATTGAAAATGTTTGGTTAGTATAAGTAAGCGTGTGCATGGAAATTAAAGAGACGGAAGCAAGCACACAAGGACACAGGGAATTATCCTGGTTGGGTCGTTCCAAACAGAAGTCCTACGTCCAATCCCCAGGCAAACTCTTGGGATTTCACTAACCAAGGGCATAGTCCTCCTTAAGGACATACAACACCCCAGCTGCTAGTCTTCTTCTCTTTCCAGGCAAGAAGGCAGCCTACTCTTTTACAGGCTTGGAAGCAAAACTGCCGGAACAAACCCCAACGTGGTTACACCACCAGACACGCGCCAGGGAAGCCCGTCGCGACAGGGTTATGTTGCGGCACACCCTGTCATCGTGACATGGTCGCGTCGGGGGGTGGGCGTCACATTCTTGTCACAGCGTCTGAAGGCAATCGGACTATTTTTCTGACAAACGTGTATGCTATCCTTTTTGTCAGAACGGCTTTGTCGGGTGTCAGGTGGGTACAGCGTTGACGTGACCCTGGTTCAGCCGTCGCGTTGCTTTTCCTGGTCTTCGAGGTTTGACTACTTTTCAGGTCGCGCCAGGGGGGGCCGCCGCGACCATGGTCGCGACGCTTAGGGGTGTCATTTAAAAGTGGACAGGTTTTGTCGCTCTCGATGGCTGCACCATCTCATTTGGGGGGCCGTGGGCAATTAAAACCGAGGCGCACCC
>JACBKR010006706.1:0-10729 GCA_014218235.1 Colocasia esculenta
CATGAACACTAGGGGTTTCTTCCAATGAATATCTACCTACTCCCCCTTAGTGTGAGCAACACTTTTAGCAACTAACTCCTGGATTGTAGGAGGTGCAAAATCTAGAGAAGGAATGACCCTTTCAGAAGATTGCCCAAAGGGCTCAATGAATTCTGGTGCTATGTCATCATCCTCCTTTCTGATGCAATAGGCTCATCCTCTCTGACTACAACTTCTTCTTCTTAAACTTTAGCAGTAGAGGCTTCTCCAATGATGGCTTCTCCTTCAACCACAGATGTCTTTGTCCAAACATTCCCTACCAATGAAAAACCACTCTTCTACAGATTTCTGGTGTGAATAGGCTGACCCATCTTCCCCAACATTTCTCCTTCCAAACCAATCTCAATGTGTCTGAATATTCTGGTAAGTAAATTAGCATAAGGAAGGGATACTTCCAATTATTCTTCTTATCCTAGATAACATCAGTAGCAAACTTGATCCGTTCAACTATTACTTGTGCCATATTTATATCATGCTTCTGAATGGCCCGAAACATCACATCTGCATCTCCTTTGTGCAGAAAGAGAAAGTAGCACTCCGAGGTACCAAATTTTGATAGACAATGAAGTGCAGTATTCTATTGAATGCATTAAACTAGTTTATATCTATTTTCCCATTCTTTAACTTGTATTCTGTTCCAATGATCCCGAGGCCCTTACCGTGAATATCTACAGAGTTTATTAAACTGGTCGTACTGTTGAAACTCCAAACAGCTATCCAAAAGGTCATGGTGATGCGAATAGATTTACTATGACACCCCAAATTTTTATTCTTTATATATGATGAGAGAATATTCACTTGTTGTGCATAGCATGTGAAATTCATTGTGCCTACTATAAGTTTCATACTTCTCTTGAGCATAGCATGTATATCTATATAGTGTATATGTATATATATATATGATAATTCATGTGGAAATGAGCAATTAGCTAATTAGAGTGTGTATTATGAATACCAAGAATCTCCGACTTAGGATACTTGAATAATACTATGCCTGTGCTATCTAAATGTTGAAGAATATCCTATACTACCTATTCATGAAATTTTGTGTGAGAGTGTATGAAGTGCATATGTGTATGTACGTATGTATATTATCTTATGCGTGTAATGATTGTATACCTAATTCTACATACATAACATCTTAGTGTACTTATGTATGCATGTGTATGCCTAGGTATAAATATTATTAATTGCATAGTGTAGTAATATACATGTTATACCTTATACATTGTACGTATATACGTAGTGTAAATATAGTCCTTTGTGTGTTGAGTCATGTTGTGTGTATATATATATATACTATATATATATACATTTTATGCGTATGTAGATGTTTATGTACGTATTATTATCTTGATGTACCTATGTATGTATGTGTAGGATTAGTAGTAAATATTGGATGTTTACATGGTATAGTGGTGTATACGTTATACTACATAGGTTTCATGTACATATATGTATGGATTAAGCATGGTTCTGCATGATTTTAAGTTCTGGCAGAAGGGCCATTGGCGTCAACATGGGTGGACGCCCATGAGTTGTCGGCGTCCATATCGATGGACGCCAAGCCTTAAGTAGCCGTCCATATAGGTGGACGTTTACTTCTCTGACCTGCATGCGCAGGAGACCCAAAATTCCGGGGGCAAGCTACCCCAACCATTGGGGAGATGTCCCATCGGCCCTCAGGCCCTCACATCACCATCTGCGTGAAAGGAGAAGTCTCTCTCCTTTAAGCCAAACCCTCTTTGCAACCCCAAAACCCTCTTTGGACTCTTTGCAAGGAGGAGAAGAGAAACCATGAGCCTGTGAGAAAACCTGAGCTTTGAGAGCTCAGATCCGGTGATTGGAGCTTCATCCGGCGATCTACTACGACTAGAAGCTAGCTTGGACGTAGGAGGAGGCTTCCCCAACTTCGGACTAGAAGTTACAACACCACAGAAGACGGAGTGAAGGAGTTTGGAGGCTTCTTGGGACTGCCCAAGGAGAGCTTCGTCACTCATTTTCACCCTTTGGAGATTTTGTAAGAGGCAAGTAAGCCTAGATCTTAATCTTATACATGTCCTCTTGAGTCTTAGTATTTTTATGGATTTTCCTCGAGTCCTGGAACCCCCCACATTCACCAAATCCCTGGAGCTCGGTCTGTGTCTTGCACAGACAGGAACTCGGCGTCAATGCATTGACGCCAAGATCTCCATTGGGCGTCCAGCGATCGTGCCGTCAAACTCCTTGAACGGCCAGACACTGCCGCCAAGTTCTTCAGTGCAGAACAGTAAAACTGTTCTGCCTTAAGTAATTAATTTTCGGACTTTTGACGCATGAGGATATAGTGTAAATTTTATATGTTATGTAAAATAGCTAATGTGATGTGTGTGGAAATTTCTGTGACTTTCTGTAGATGGCATAAATTATTAGTTATTGAAATACATGTTGGGAAAAAAAAAGGATTATGCATGCTCACCTACTGTCTACATGATTCCTGAGGAATTAAATGCCCTATATTTTTCTATACCATGTGTATATGTATCAGTCCATGCCCTGCAATTTTGAGAATTTTTCCATGACTGTGGGATTTACTGTAATTTCTATTTTGGAAATAGAAGACATGCATAGGATTGGTAAAAATTCACATTAAATTGTGTGTTGTGCAATAATTCCCGGAAAAAAATTCCTGTGATGATGAGTATGTTAGGTTCAGAGCCATAATTGTCAAACTAGAGATCCATGTTATATTCCATGTTAAATCAGATTATGAACGACGTGAGATTTCATGTTCAATTCCTGTAAATGTAATAGGATCCAGAAAAATATGAAAATTTGCATGTGCGATTATAAATCTGAAAGCTGTCTGTGGGTAAAATCTCAAGTTATTGGATAACTGTAAAGTGTATTACGATATTTCCATGTGAAAACATGAGATAATTACATGCTATCATGAATATGATTTGATGACGTGTTTGCCAATCTGATTATGTGAACTACTGAATGTTTGATTCCTGATAACAGTAGTATCATGTTAGGGTTAATTGAGACATGTGGAAATTATGGATGTAACATATAAATGATTCAACAGAATAAGTAAAACATGTGAATAATGTGTGAAATACGATAAAGTCAATGTAATGTGTAATAATTGGGCCAAATGACACTGCTACCCTAGGGGCCTCGAGAGCTGTACATAGAAAAGTCCCTATGGAAAGCTCTATGTGTGAAAAGTTCGTCCTAAAGGCATTAGGGAAATCCTGGAGGTGGACAAGTACCACTGGATAGGGTGGAGAGGGCTTCTCCCGGTCTGCGCAGTTACCAAGATTCACCACTATATTGCTTAGGTGGTGGGTATGTGATTATGAGTTGTGTTATGTGTTATGTGTTGTGAAAAGAGTATGAGAATGAGATATTTGTTAGTGTCCTCTACTGGTAGTTAGGACTATGTGTCATGACAATTTGTTTAAGCAATGAAATATGAATAAAGTGTGAAGTGATATGTGTTCATGGCACAAGGTATGTGCAAGATATGTGTAAATGTGGCACAAGGTATGTGCAAGATATGTGTAAATGTGGCACATGTATGTGCAAAAAAAAAAGTGAAATGATAAAAATGTATGAGACGTGAGGGAGAGTTAATGCAAATGAGAAATTGTGCAAATATGTGAAACCAATGTGTTAGATTGTGAAGTTGTGACCCATGATATGTTAATGTGAAATAATGTTATAACAGCAACCTTAAAGTGCATGGAGTAATAGTGTGATTGCATGTGAAAACTAGGTTGCTAGCATGCCATGTTTATGTTTTTTTTTTCCATATGTTAATATCTCAATCCAATGCCATGCTTAGTATCATATCATGTAGTTTAACATTCATCATGTAGTGGTGTATGTAAGTAAACTTAGACAACTATGATTATTTATGCAACCAAAATATGAACATGTAGACTTATCTAAGGGATAAGATAATATGTGAATAATTATAGATCCATGTAATTGAATGAAATGCATACAAGAACCAAATAAAGTGTGATTATGAACCTGGTAAATGCATGAATAATATTGGATTCCATGCTAGTTGAAGGGCTAAATAGTATAAAAGTTTCATACTCAAGTGCTTATTGATTGCTAAATGGTTTCGCCATGTCTTAACCTTCAAGTCATGCTATAAAATGTGAAGCTATGTACATGTGATTTATTATGTTAAAACACAAGTAAATTGTATAAAAATACGAAAAGGGCATGTGAAAAGAAAGTGGTCACCGTGCTAGTTGGTCCTTCTTCCTTATGCTAAAATTTATGCTTTAGTGGTAGAGATATCTAGGAATGAAAAGAATGTGTGGACGAATCATGCTACATGTTAAGTGTATGAAATATGTACATGTGTATGATGTAATGCTCATGATTTAGAATAGAAAAATGATAGACTAAAGCATGCTCAAGTGAATGTAATATGCGTTGCTAGTTAAGAGTAAGGACCATTAGTACCTTCGTGATTGGATGGTAATGTGCATCTCTTTAATGTTAATGCCTTATTGTGAGTGTGACATGTTTAAGTTTAAGACTTTGGTTGCTTGCTGAGTCTTTGGACTCACCCTTGCTTCGGCGTACAGGTTGACAGGTATTATGCACTAGAAGGAAGCTTAGTGAGGATCACCAATCAGAAGACTGTTTTGTGGAGCTGCTACTAGTTGTACTTTTCTTCTTCTTGTAGTATGAAAAGAATTATTGTATGGAAAATAGTGGATAATGTAGTTCTTTTATCTTGTATTAATGTGGACATTGTCTTTATATTTCGCTATTTAGATTGTGGAATGTGGTTGGTGATGGGTTAAAATTTGTGTTATTTATTTTATTCTGTTGTACTCTATTGCTATCCAAGTACATATCAACCTATCGACTAGTGTTGGGTACATGTCCCACTGAGACGAGCCCTTTATACGATGGGATTGGTATAATCGTACCGTATGAAGAGGGTGGTTACATTTACTTTGACCAGGGAGGTAAGAGAGCCTCTTCTTCTGTTTCAAATAGGTATAGAATGCCTAGCTAGATGCGGGTAGCTCAGTTCAGAACTTAAATATCCCCATCCATTTCAACCTTGAAGGGCTTCAATCACATGTGCATACCATGCTTCTCCAAATCATCTAAATAACAGCCTTGTTTCCCAGATCTTGATCTTCAATGCTGATATCTTTCAAGTCTTCTACCTGAGGAGGCGGCACTGTAGTTCACCACACTGCGGAAGTCCTAGAAGCGGCCATGGAAGTTTTCAAGGAAGGGTTTTGGAGGATGTGGGAGGAAGAAGAAACAGATGTAAGGAATCGATCAGAGCGCAGCGGAAAGGGTGATTCCCTCAGGTTGATATCGTTCTGGTGGTCGGAAATCGACAAAACGGAAAAACGCACGAAGGATGATCGATTTACCTTTGCGGGGTTGCGAAACTCACGAACCCGGGAAGGTGGTAGCGCTGGAGGCAATGGTGCTTCAAGCCGTTCAGGTGTCCGGCCTCTAGACGTATCCACGTGAACTCCAGACGCAGACGGGATCTCCTCGGTCTCCACGCGTCTCCGGATCTCAGCTCCACCATGTGCCAGGAGAGAGAAGAGGTGGGGGCGCCCTAAGGAGAGAGAGAGGAGGGGGGCGGCAAGAGAGAAGACCTGTAGCTTGGGCAGGGTTTGACTCTCCATGGTATTTATAGACACTGCAGTTTTCACAAAAACCCAGTTATTGTCTATAACGTCCATCCTTCCCAGTCTGCTCGGAATTCTATTGCGTGTGACCCTCTAGGCCTAAGTGCTAGTCAAGTTTTCAGCCCATTAAGTCCAATAACTCTTTATTAACTTACTGTAATTATTAATAACTCATATTAATTAATTACACAATCAATTATCGTCTCACGATAATTGACAGGCTTCCAATCAAGTGGGTGCCAAGCAACACCACTTGATCCTGGAAAGCATTGGGGTTCAGCAACCCAATCAAGGAACCTTTTTGTCAACAGTTATAACGTGACTATAATCCTTCGCTCGTACAATGCTCCCGAGTGCACTTAGGGTATGGTCAACTGTCAAACCCTAATACCACACTCACTTGGATTAGATGCCGCATAACAATATCAGAAAACTCCTTTTCTGATAAGTAGTCATGCCCTGGCCAGGGACTATCAGGCATCTTCCCTAGAGCATTCACTCTCTTATTACCGAGAGCGAGCGATCCCATGGTGACCACACAATCACCTTCGAAGGTATTCTGCTAGATCCGAACACTTAACTATTAAGACCCCATGGCTAGAGATTTATAAGTTAAGGTCAAAATCTAGAAGTCCACCGACAAAGTGTCCTTGGTGTCTCAGGTCTAAGGACCAATCATGCCACTGTGACAATGAATCTAGATGGTTGACAGTTAGGTAACATTACCATCCAGTGACTCATAACGGATCAGTTCAGTGAACTCATTCTCCAATGAGCACCTACAGATTCACCTTAGTGTCTCCACACAAGTGACTATGAGACCAGTCACCCTCATCATATGAGCAGGTGCAACCTGTACTAGTCTAACCGGATATTCGATGTCCTTCTCGAATATCCTCTGACTAGGAACAATTAAGAATATACGCTTAAAGGATATTAATCCATTGTTATGATCTCATCATAATTAATATCCATTGCGCATATTCATGGACTTCATAATGAAACGATAAACGAATTACACATAATGAATATAAAAGCCTATTATTATTATTAAAGAACAAGATTGTACAAGTTATGATTGGCTTGAGGACACCCATAACTAACAATCTCCCACTTGGACTAAAGCCAATCACCTTTATTTCTTAAACCATAGACTCTAGGTGGCGCTCAAACACAATTTGAGTTAGAGGCTTCGTCAGTGGATCTGCAATGTTGTCAACTGAAGGAACTCTTTCCACCAGTACATCTCCTCTAGTGATAATCTCCCTGATCAGGTGAAATCACTCAGAATGTGCTTCGACTTCTGATGAGACCGCGGCTCTTTCTCTTGCGCAATGGCCCATTGTTGTACACAGCAATGGGATCGGATCAGAGTCACCCGACACCACCAAGGTCGGTGATGAATTTCTTCATCCACACTGCCTCCTTGGCGTCTTCAGCTGCAGCAATGTACTCAGCTTCTGTCGTCGAGTCTGCAGTGGTTTCCTACTTGGAACTCTTCCAGCTCACTGCACCTCCATTTAAGGTGAACACAAACCCAGATGTAGACTTGTTATCATCTGGATCTGACTGGAAACTCGAGTCAGTATATGCCAGAAGTTTCAAGTCCCCTCCTCCATAAAATAAAAATATATCCTTAGTCCTTCTCAAGTACTTAAGGATACATTTCACTGCCATCCAGTGTGTTTCACCTGGATTTGCCTGATATCTGCTCGTAACACTTAGAGCAAATGCTACATCAGGCCTTGTACATAGCATGACATACATGATAGACCCTATAGCCGAGGCATAGGGGACTCTATCCATGACTGCCCTCTCTTCAGGAGTCTTAGGAGGCTGCTCCTTAGAGAGATTAATCCCATGTCTCATTGGTATGAGACCTCTCTTGGAATTTTCCATGCCAAACCTTTTCACAATGGTATCTATGTACATGGATTGGGTCAAGCCAAGCATCCTCTTAGATCTATCTCTATAGATACGTATTCCCAATACGTAGGATGCTTCTCCCAAATCCTTCATGGAGAAGTTCTTTAACAACCAAACCTTTACAGATGATAACATCCCTACATCATTCACAATGAGCAAGATGTCATCAACGTAAAGTATGAGAAAAGTGATAGCACTCCCACTGATTTTCTTATACACACATGGTTCATCTTCATTCTTAATGAAGTCATAAGATTTGATAGCCCTCATTAACCTTATGTTCCAACTACCAGAAGCTTGCTTCAATCCATAGATGGATCTTTGAAGCTTGCATACTTTATCTGGACACTCTTTGTATGTAAAACCCTCAGGCTGTAACATATACACTTCTTCCTCAACGTTTCCATTGAGGAAAGCAGTTTTTTTTTTTTTCCATCCATCTGCCAGATCTCGTAATCAAGTATGCAGCAATGGCGAGAAGAATTCTGATCGACTTTATCATAGCAACTGGTGAGAAACTTTCATCATAGTCAATTCCTTGCCTTTGACGATACCCCTTTGCCACCAACCCTACCTTATAAGTGTCGATCTCCATCTGCACCGATCTTTCTCTTAAGATCCACTTGCACCCAATAGGTACAATACCTTCAGGCAAGTACCAAGTTCTAAACTTAGTTGGTGTACATGGACTGCATCTCAGAATTCATGGCATCTCGCCAATTTCCTGACTAGGACTATCATAGCCTCTTGGTAGGTCTTTGGATCATTATCGTCATTATAAGACATGCCTTCACTGATATGTCCAACATATCTTTCAGGCTCTCTAGGTACTCTACCAGACCTACGCTAAATGTGTGTATGTTCCTGAACAGGTTTTGGAACCGATGTTTCAACTGGTGGACTTTGCACAGTTTGTGGATCTAGAACCTCTTCTAGATCTACCTTACCCCCACTGTCCTCCTATGTTAAGGTACTCCTCTTCCAAGAAGACAGCTCTCCTGGCGACAAACACTCTTTGTTCACCAGGATGGTAAAAGTAGTACCCAAACGTTTCTTTGTGGGTATCCAACAAACCTGCACTTATCGGTTCTGGATTCAAGTTTATATGGTCGTGTCTCTTCACATGGGCAGGATAGCCCAGACTTTAACATGTTTAAAATTAGGCTTTCTACCCTTCCATATCTCATATGGAGTAGAAGACACACATTTACTGGGAACCCTGTTCAATAGATAAGTCGTTGACTGAAGCTCATATCCCCATATGGAAACTGGTAACTGCGAATGGCTCATCATGGATCATACCATGTCCAACAAGGTGCGATTCCTCCTTTCCGATACACCATTCATCTATGGTGTATAGGGAGGAGTCCATTGAGAAAGGATACCATTGTCCTTTAAGAATTGTGTGAACTCTGTACTCTAAAGTATCACCTCCTCGGTCTGACCATAGGATTTTAATGCGTTTTCTAGTTTGCTTCTCAACTTCATTCTTAAATTCTTGCAACTACCCAAAGCCTAGATTTGTACTTCATTAAGTAAACAAATCCGAACCTTGAGTAGTCATCCGTGAATGTAATGAAGTATGAGTGGCCACCCTGGCTTGGGTAGACATTGGACCACATACATCATAGTGTATTAGTTCCAATATGTCCTTGGCCCTATCTCCTGTCCCACTAAATGGAGATTTGGTCAACTTACCCATCAAGCAGGAATTCGCAAGTTGCATATTTTCATAATCAAATGGATCCATGTATCCATTCTTATGCAACTTTTGAAGTCTATTCTCGCCAATGTGACCAAGCCTACAATGCCACAAGTAGGCAGTGTTCACACTATTCTTACTTCTCTTAGGAGAAACATCAACATGGAGATTTTCATAAGAAACATCAAGTAGATACAAACCATTACCAATTTTGCTAAAGCAACTAGTTTATTTCTCAAATAAACTGAATAACTATTGTTCTCAATGGTAAACTTGTATCCAATTCTGTCTAAACAAGAAATAGAAATAATGTTCTTAATAATGCTAGGCACAAAGTAGCAATCATCTAATGAAAGTAAATCTCCTGAGGGTAACTTGAGCTTCACTGTCCCCACAGTATGTGCTACAACACTTGCGCCATTTCCAAGCCTCAAGTTCACCTCGCCCTTGCTCAGCTTCCTTCTACTTGTCAACACCTGCATATCATTGCAGACATGAGAAGCACATCCAGTGTCTAAAAACCAAGATGTGGAATCTCTAAGAGACAAGTGAAGATCTATCATATAGATACCTGAAGCTTCGCCAAGCTTCTGCTTCTCCTGAGCTTCATTGCAAGGTAGTCCTTGCAATTTTTTTCCAGTGTCCCTTTTTCTTGCAGTGGAAGCACTCGCCCTTTTCTTCTCCTTTGCTTATGTCCTTCTTTTGTTTTTGCTAGACTGCTTCTTTGCATTGCCTTTTTAAAGGCTTGCACTGCTCTCCTCTTCTTGTTGGACTTTCCAACCATGAGAACAGGGCTTTTTCTTCTTAAGGTTGCCCTCAGCAGTCTTCAGCATGTTCAGCATCTCAGCTAAACTCACCTTCAGGACATAGGCAATGCGCTCAGACCTGAGGACAATCTTCAGGTTCTTGAGCCAATCCGAGTAGCTCGGGCCTGTCAATTTGTTGGCATCCAGTATGCCTGGAGTGGGTTACTCGACGACATTTTTTCCTGTAAAGGAAATGTAAACACAACTAGCAGATGTTCATAATAATAATTAAAGGTAGATTAGGATTTTAATCAAGATTAGCTCCAACTATTTTCCAACAGACTGTATAACCCTCAAACATACAGAATGGGAGACGCCGACGGTCTCCTAGTGGGGATCGGAATCTCACAGACTCATAGCATGATCTTGTGGAAAGCACAACAAAAATACTATGATCTGAAAGCGGTCAACTCTTGACACTTGCAACTCTTGCAATATCCGATCTTATTTCGGCCCCTGAACTTTAATGACCTTGTGGATAGCACACACAAGCCATTAAATCCAGTCTAAGCATACCATCAATACGTAACGAGCATAGATTTGGATGTAGCCCTTGTGGATAGCACAACAAAGCTACACCG
>JACBKR010006707.1:0-10721 GCA_014218235.1 Colocasia esculenta
TGCTTGGTCCTGCAATGAAATCAATGTTAGAGTGCAATAAAGATTTTTGAATCCAAAATTTTTTTTTTTGGTATAGATGCATTTTTTTCATTGACAGAACTATGAGCAGAATTAGTTCCAAATTTTCTTTTTGCCTTGCTCAATGCATCTATGTTTTCATGAAGTGTTCAATTTATATTCACATGGAGTTTCTGAGCATTTTCAACAAAATCATGATTCTTAGTTACATGTGAATGATGTGAAAATTTTTGCAAGCAATTCAAGCCAAAATCATCATGGAAGAAATGAAATAAACAAGCAATCATGTTTCAATGACAACCATTTTTTTATTTTATTTTTAAAATTAATGACTCTTACACAAGGAAGATCATTGGTACTTGGCGGAGGTTATTCCTCACACACAATGATAGTTTCTAGACAAGCATGACTTGTCCTTCCACAGTTCACTATTTGATATAGCCATTGATCTTTGCATAAGAGTCCCAATTGATTTCAGTTTTTATTTAGCAGGGAATCTCTCAGAAGTATTTACCTAGTGAGATTTTCATTTTCTTTCTTCTCTTCACTTACTTTCTTGTAGTCTTTGTCATGAAGCCTTCATTTGAGATTGACTACAAGGATCCTGCATCCAGCATTCAAGCAGCACATTTTAGAACCCAAACTTGTTTGGGTCCTAAGGATCTTCCATGAATTTGCAACAATGATTTTGAATCCAAAAGGATTTGATATTGGGTGCATTTTTTCTGAAGACTAGAAACACTGGAATCTTGTTTTCTAATCTTAGAGCTATTGGTATAGAATGCACCACTGACATACTGAACATTTTGTTTCTATTTTTCAGATTTTATCATTGAGATTTTTAACATGGAATTCAAGAGATCTTTTGTGCAACAGTTCCTTTTTCATGTACATAGAATTTCTGAGTGTTTTCAGCATGAACATGATCTTTATTATTATGTACATTAACATGAAACATGGGAACATGCACAAGATTATCAATTCTATGCCAACATTCCCTAGAAGTATGCCCAAATTTATGACATGTGAAGCACTGCTGATTTGACATATTTATGGAATGTTGATCTCTATTCCAGCAAAATTTGGCTAAATGACCAGGTTTATTACAATTAAAGCAAATGAGATCATTTCTTATCTGGTACTTACCTTGGCATGTATGCATTTGTTGGAATCTCCTTTTCATGGAGGAGGCTTACCATGAAGAGAAGGAGGTACCTTTTGGTGGCTCTTGGCATGATGTGAATTTGGAACTTGCCTTGGAGCTTTTTGAACTGATGGAGGAAGTAGATGAATCTTCTTGACAGTAGCATTCTTCTTTTCTCTGTCTGTTTTTGAACAAGAACTTTCACATGTTTTTCATTAGAACTAACAGAGTTCTTGTTCGCAGCAGCTTTAACAAATGTAATTTTATTTTATTTTCATTTTTCTTATCTCTCACAGAGGCAAGACTTGTGTATTTAGTATTTTCAATTCATGTTGAAGCTTCTGTTTTTCAGCTTAATGCAACAACTACTTTTTCTGAAATTTGAAGTTTATCTAGCATGACATCCAATCCATTTTTCATCTTGTTCTTTTCATTTTCAAATTGAGCAATTTGTTTTTCCAAATCAGCAATTTTATTACTCAAATTGCTACAATCATTGTCCAATGGTTTGTCATGCAACAAACATTCAATCTTCCTTTTTAGATGACTATTTTCTTCAAACAAGTTGTTTGCATCTTTCATTTATTTGATGATCATGAGCCATGTTAGAAATCTGTTTGTTTGTCATTGTCAAATTTGAAGTTTTCATTGAGATCAATCAATTTTCATTTTCATCTTTCAAATTAAGATTTTCAAATCCAACTGATCATGATCTTCTTTTAACTTGGACAACTTGTTTTCACAAATTTTGATTTTATCTTTCAGACTTTCTTTTTCAGAATTCAGTTTCTAAACTTCAATTTTCAAATTCTCAATTTCTTCTGAAAGATCTTTATCATTGTTCTGGAACAATTCAAGTGTTTTTTTCAATTTTCACTTTCCTTATGGCAATGTTTTAAAGTCTTTTTCAAATCTTTATTTTTAGTGTTCAGCTTTGCATTAAGATTTTGCATCTTTTCACAGAATTCAATCAATTCAACAGAAGACATGCTTTCATCTGCATCAGAATCAGAATTAGAATACATAAATGGATCTGGAATTGATTTACCTGACCTTGTGACCCATTTGAATTCTTGTGTTCTGAAGAGGATGCAGAATGCTCTGAGCTCATGGAATGTGCTGTTAGAGCCAAAGTCTTTTGAATTGTTGATTTTCTGGATTCATTGAAGCTTCTTTGCCATTAAGTGCTTGTGAATTTCTTTTGCTCCCTTTTCTTTGTGAATCCTTTCCATCATTGCTGTTGGCCATAAAGCATAACTCCTCATTTGCTGAACTTGAAGAGTTCTCTTCTTCATCCTCACTTTGGTCTTCATCCGACAAGTTGCAATCATGGCTTTTGGCTTTTTCAATTTGTTGTTCTTCTTGTATTTGTCCTTTTTGATCTCAGGACACTCACCCTTCATGTGTCCTATCTTGTTGTACCTATAGCAAACAATATCTTCATCAGTTTTTTTATTTCTGCTAGCATTAAAATTTATAGAAGAAGCATTCCTTTTACTAGAAGAAGATATTTTTCTTTCCATTGAATTTTCCTCTTCTTGATTTTAAAAATTTTCTGAATTGTCTAGTCATGATGGCAAGTTCATCCTCCTTAGACTCAGACTCATCAGAACTTGATTTTTCTTGATTTTTCTCTTGTTGCTTGATGAAGCCTTAAGTGCTACTGGTTTAGCCTTAAGCATGTGTTCTTCACTTCTCTTCAGATTTATTTCATAAGTCATTAAAGATCCTATGAGTTCATCCAAGAGAGTTTGGATAAATCCTTAGAATCTTCAATTACTGTAGCCTTTGTGTGCCAATTGGATGATAGAGAGCACAAGATTTTTCTTACCAAATCAGCATCAGTGTAGTCCTTACCTAGAGCCTTCAGTCCATTTACAATAATCATGAACCTAGCAAACATTTCAGAAATTGATTCATCAGATTTCATCATGAATAATTCATATTCAGAAACAAGAATATTTGCTTTGGTTTCTTTAACTTGGGATGTTTCCTCATAAAGTAACTCAAGCTTATCCCACATCTCCTTAGCAGATTTGCACATGGAGATTCTTGAGTACTCTTTTGGGTGGACTGCACATTGAACATGTTCATGGCACTGTAGTTTAGGGTGGCCCTCCCAATTTGTTCCCTTGTCCAGTTTCCTCTTCTCCCTGGTTCTCATAAGGACCTACCTCAACTACCCTCCAAATCTCATAGTTCTGGGCTATAAAGACTTGCATGCGATTCTTCCAATAAGAATAGTCAGTCCCATTGAAGAAGGGTGCCTATTGATGGAATGGCCTTCAGCAATAAAACCTTGAGAATCCATCAATTAAAATAACGTAATGAAAGGGCAAGCAAACAATTCAAGTAATTAACACAGAGATCAAACAGAAGCAATCAACTCAGATCAGAAACAGATATTAATCCACTCTGATACCAATTGTAGGATCGAATGGGTGGATGGATCAGATCTAGATGGGGGGGTTGAATAGATCTAAAAGCAATTTATGCGGAAGCTCAAGCAATTTAAAATTACTTCGAATCAGAGATCAATTCACCCAAACAATTTACTGATCTGAAGTGTGATTAGTGTGTGTGAGCAAATCGATTAGTAGTGTGAACGAAATCCCTATGCATGCATTTAGCATAATACAAAGTCAAACCACAATTCAAACCATTGCACAGAGAATTTTTAGGTGGTTCGGAAATCACCTCCAGTGACTCCTACGTCCACCCCTCACACAGTGAGGCCACACTACTCAAAACCTTGAGTACAACACACACTGGAATGACGACTCCAACCACCTTGAGTTCAACGACTCACAAATTGAGCACGACGGCTCAAACAACAACCGGAGCACGACGACTCCAAATTGAGCAGGACGGCTCAAACTACACCGTGAGTGCAACGACTCACAAACCAGAGCTCGACGGCTCCCAAAACACAAGCTACATCAAATAACAGAAATCAGATCCTCTAGCAATGACCTGATTCAAGATAAATTCATACACAGAATTTGTGCAGAACTTCATGCACAAATCTCATAGACGAAATAAAGAAGAACAAACTCTGAAGTGAGAAATGGATGTAGAATGAGTGTTCTTCGATGAAGAGGCCTTGCAGACGCTTCAATTAAGAGCCTTGATGGAAATCGATGGAGATACTCCCCAATTGGCCATGCTCTGCTTTGATGGCATCTGAAATGCCAGAAATCCTTCTTCTCCTGCGCCTCTTCAGTTGGATCTGCTCCCTTGCCTAGCACCACAAGCTTCTCTCAGAGATTCCCCTTGATTCCTATGTCCTTCCTCTTAAAGGATGGCCTGCAACTTCTGGAGATGGAGCAAGATCTGGAAAGCCCCCTTTGGCCACCAAAAGCTTCTTCTGGAAGTGTATGGGCTCTCTTGCCTTTGGGGTACAAGGAACATGGGTATTTATAGCCCCATATGTCCATAAAGTGCCTTGGGGTGCATGAGCACGAAAACCTAAGTCAAATCCCCTAATTCCCAAGCAGCCACGTGTCCAAAGAAATTCACATTTTTGAGTTTCAGCCGAAGTGTGTCGACACCACCATGGAGTGTGTCGACACACTGTCTCAATTCTGCAAAACTGGTCTTCTGGGAACTGGGTCTAGTGTCGACACACCTCTGGCGTGTCGACACACTGTCCCAGTCTGGTAACTGGGTCTTCCGGAATCTGGACTAGTGTCGACACTACCAGGGGCTGTGTCGACACACTTGACCCTGTCTTCATGAAAAACCTTCAAGGACTCTGACCAGTGTCGACACCATCAATGGGTGTGTCGACACTACCATGACAAAATCTGTATACACCTGCAAATTTAACACATAAATCATTAGTAAAAGATATTATCATAAAGTATGAGATATTAAACATCAATAACATGTTGTCTAAGCATTATTGTGATATGTATAAAATGTATAACATGTTCAACATGTCATCATCAAAATCACAATATGTCCATCATAAATCACAATATGTCATCATTAAAATCACAATATGTCATCATCAAAATCAAAGTATGAGTGATGTTCATTGGTCATCATTAAAATACAACTTTAGGAAATTCCAAAACACACTCAACCCAACACCATCCATGGTGGGCACGGAGTGTGTGTAGTTCCCTGACCTCGTGGAGTGTCCGAGGAGCAGGGTGGTTCTACTTGTGGGCCTCGACCTGGTGGACTTCTGAGGTGGTTGTTCCTGTGGTGAGATGGTGCTTCTCACGTGGTTGCTCGGTGTCTCTCGTGGTGACACCTGGTTGTTCCTCCCCAACCTTGTGCAGGTCTGGGATGTGGGAGCTTGTGTCGTGAGAATCTGGTCTCACGTGGTCGCTCCAGTGTTCCGAGAGCTTCTTTGTCTCGGTGGGTGTGTGTCGTGGGGTTTGCTTCCGCATTGTGTTGCTCTGTCCCAACCCTGGTTGCGGGTCGTGGCATTGCTCTAGTTGCTTCCGCATGTGTTTGACTTCGCTGTTCTGCGGGAGTCGTCCTTGGCCTGACCTGGGTTGTGGTTGAGGCGTTTCTCTGTTTCCACTGCTTGGTAGTACTCTGTGGTAGGTGTTTCTCGCTTTACTACTTTGTAGAGTAGTTTTGCTTCTGCTTGTTGGAGTTCCTGCTGCTCTTGCTGGTAGGGGACTGGTTATCCCTACTGAGCTTTGTTCGCGAGGCTCACCCCCCTACTCTCTTCAGGTAGGGACTCGCTATCGCAGGAGTTCGTTGTCGAACAGTCGTGGTGGCCGTTTGTTGCCACCGTGCATTGCCAGCAGTGTGAGTTGTGAGCATGAGTGCTCTTGTAGCGTGAGTTGAGAGTGGCCTTTTCACAAGTCCTCAGGGTATGCCCCTAAGGACTGCGCCTTCTTTCTGTACCTGTACTTTTATTTGGGACATGTGTACTTAATTTCTTTATTAATGTACAGTCTTTCTTGTTATAGTTATTTGAATTCATTGATTATCTCACTAGACTAAATCCTAACCCTTCCGGGTCTTTGGATCCGTGGGTGGCGGCACGACCTTCGGGGATCCCTGGGAGGGTCTGAGACGTCGGGTCGTTACAACCCACGTGTTGCACCTCCTTCGACATCCACGTGTGTCTGGCGATCGCGGATTTTCATTTTAGGTGTTGTGCTCCACCTTTTATTTATATATTTTTCTTTCATATTTTTCTTTGTGGACGCTTGGAGATCCCGACGAATGAAAAGCGATATCTACATTGCCTTCTTCTTTTTGTAGATGGAAGGGTGGTTCTGACTACCCTAGGGTTGGCGGCAATCGATGTTTCGGCAAACCCCCACGTAGGTCCCAGCAAGCTGAGCCCCTTTCCGTTGTGTGAGGTGTTGACAGCGGTGTCCACTTCCTGGCACACGTGTACTGGACATTGAGAGCATTTCCGTCTGTGCTTGTGCTTGTGTTGTGTTGTGTTTCCCAGACGTAGATGTGAAGGCTCCATCTGGATGACTGGTGTTGAGTTATTCCTCCGGTGAGCCTAGACATTGAGTGCGACTCCGTCCTGTGCGTGCTCTTTGTGGTGGTCACGAGCCGATTTCCGTGGGGCCCCTTCTCCACCGTTCAAGTCTGGCGTAGGGGAAAACCAGTCGAGGACCAAACGTGAGGGAGAGCGTCTGAGTGTGAACACATGGCTACGGTTGGAGGACTCTATGGTGTCGAGGTGCCAAGCCATAGGCCCTAGCTAGTCCTACCTTGTGTGTGTGTGTGTGCTTGTTTGTGTGTGTTTGTTGTACTATTGCGCCTGCGAGGTTCCAGTTTCTTGGCGCACTCTTACGAGGAGTGGTGTGCCACGCCACTGGTTTCTCTGTGTTGTGTAGTGTTTACTTACCGTAGTTTTACTTTCCTGCACTATATTCTTGAGACTCACTCCCTTCCTTTTCAAGTGGTTCGTCGTCGGGTCTAGGTGCTGAGGAGCCTGGTCACTCCGGTGCTGGTTCTACTTAGCTGCTGTGAGTAGTACTTAGTTTATGTACTAATTGTACTCTTTACTTTTGTTGGATCTGTTCTGAGTTGTACCATTTTGTTATATAAATATAGTGGATCGTTCAAAATTATTATGGTGTATACATTTTCTTATATGTTCTCCTCATACTTTCTCTTTTACCCTTCCGAGCTTCGACTCGTGGGTGACGACTCAGGATTTGGGTTATTGGTTGGTAATCGGTAATTCATATCCCGGGTTGTTACAAGAAGAGTGTGAGAAGAGTTCTGCATTCGAAGGAATGTCTGACTTCAGCTCTTATCCTTGCCCTACCCACTGAAGGGGGAGGATTCAAGGTGTATACAGATACGTCAGGCATCGGATTGGGATGTGTACTGATGCAGTCAAATAGAGTGATAGCATGTGCCTCTAGGCGATTGAAGATAGATGAAGTTAATTACCTCGTCCATGATTAAGAGTAGGAACGGTGGTGTTCGCATTAAAAATTATTGCAACACTATCTTTATGGTGAACAATTCAAGGTATATTCAGATCATAAGAGTCTGAAGTACTCTTTTCACAGAAAGAACTTAACATGAGACAACAGAGATGGTTGGAGTACTTAAAAGATTTTGATTTTTCCATACAATATCACCTAGGAAAAGCAAATTCCGTAGCAGATGCTTTGAGCAGAAAGCCTGTGGCGTCACTAGCCAACTTAATGGTGGGAGAGTGGCGATTGATAGAGTAATTCGCTAACCTAGACCTGAATATAAAGAAGAAAAATAATTGATTGTTGATCTCCAACATCAGCATGCAATCAGATCCTTTTACTGAGATCAGAGAACAACAAGGCAACGATCTTTTTGGTAGAGATCAAGGAGAAGAGAGATCAAAGGCCTGATTTCACCATAGCTAATGATGGCATGTTGGTATTCAAGGGAAGGACATGTGTAGCAGATAATGAGGACTCAGAAGAAGTTGATGACTGAAGCTCATAGAGGTAGGTATACAATTCATGTCGGGGCCACTAATATGTATCAAGATGGAAAAGAACTTATTGGGGCCAAACGTGAAAAGAGAGGTAGCTGAGTTCGTGGCACGATGCTTGACTTGTCAACAAGTTAAGGCATAACATCTCTGACCAACAAGTGTGTTACAACCCTTGGACATACCTGAGTGGAAGTGGGAAAGTTTAGGAATGTACTTCATCATGGGATTACCCAAGACTAGAGGAGGACTAGATGCAATTGGGTAATTGTGGACCGATTGACAAAGTCGGCTCACTTCTTGCCTATAAAGAGTAAGTGATCGGTGGATGTGCTAGCCTTTTCATGCATTAAAGAGGTTGTCAAACTGCATGGAGTTCCCTCATCCATAGTGCCTGACCAAGACCCACGATTTACTTCACACTTATGGAAAGGGTTACAATCTACACTAGGAACTAAGTTAAACTTCAGTATTGCTTTTCATCCACAGACTGATAGGTAGACTGAAAGGACAAACTAAATTGTGGAAGATATGCTTCGAGCTTGCACAATTGATTTTGAAGGGTATTGGAGTGATCAACTATCCTTAGTTGAGTTTGCATACAACAATAGCTACCAAGCAAGTATCAAGATGGCACCGTTTGAAGCATTATTTGGCTGGAGTTGCAAATCACTGTGTGCTAGGAAGAAGCAGGAGAGAGCAATGGTTTTGACCGAATTAATATCAAACACCACTCAGGAGATCCATATTATTCATGAATGCCTCATGACATAGAGTCAAGGCAGAAATGCTATGCAGACAAAAGGCGAAGGGAATTAGAATTCAAGTTGGTGACCATGTATTTTGTAAGGTGTCACCATCTCATGGAATCCAAAGATTTGGGGTTAAAGGAAAGCTGAGCCTCAGATTTATTGGTCCATTCGAAATTCTTGCAAGAATTGGAGAAGTAGCACTACCTCCATCACTGGCAAATGTACATAATGTCTTTCACATCTCTATGTTGAGGAGGTATGTATATGATCCAGGGCATATGATCAATATGAAGATCTGGAACTAAGGAAGGATTTGACTTATGTTGAGAAACCAGTCAAAATCTAGGATCAGAAATTACAACTATTGAGAAACCGAACCATACCTATGGTAAAGGTCAAATGGAGCCAGTGAGGAGTAGAAGAAGCTACATGGGAATCTGAAGAAAGAATGAAGAAGAGTCACCCAGAACTATTTCCAAGTATCATGAAACTATTACTCGATTGCTTGTGAATTTAGAGACCAAATTCCTTTAAGTGGGGGAGGGTGTAATAACTTGGATTTTTAAATCCTAAATAAATAGGATTAAAAATAAATTAGTGAGAGGTTTTATTAAAGCACACCAATCGATATGGCAAAGGATAAAATAGTCAACAATCGATAAGGGCTAGTCAGCAATCAATATGAAACTAGCTTTATAGCATAAATCGATAGAAATATAACATCAATCAATGTTTGCTTAAGGGCAATTGATATTATAGAGACAATCGATGTGTAAGACAATCGATGTGCATAACATCAATCAATGTTAATGACAATCCATGCTGGTCAGCAATCATTGTTCGAGGAGCAATCAATGTTGGACAACAATCGATGTTTGAGGAGCAAT
Organism: Colocasia esculenta; assembly: GCA_014218235.1. Taxonomy (NCBI): domain Eukaryota; kingdom Viridiplantae; phylum Streptophyta; class Magnoliopsida; order Alismatales; family Araceae; genus Colocasia; species Colocasia esculenta. The sequence continues at coordinate 9,721 of JACBKR010006707.1, forward strand.
TGATGTTTGATGAGCAACAATGTTGGACATCAATCGATGTTTAATGGCCAATCGATGTTCGTCAGCAATCGATGTTTGAGGACTAATCAATGTGGGTTAGCAATCGATATGGATTATAAAGGCAATCAATGTATAAGGCAATCGATATATCAATTCGACTGCCAACTTCAACTAGTTAAGATACAATGTCGCCAGTCGAAGTGGGACTTTGGATATGATGAAGTTAGCTTCAACTATGTAGCGGTCCTCGTCGTTCAAACTCGTTAACCTAATAACGAGCCTGAACCAACTTCGCTCCCATGAAGAGGTCATAGCCTTGCAAGGAATAACATCACATGAGTCTGTGGGAACATAAAGGAGCACATTGAACATATATAAGATCACACATTTTATACAATGTCACACATATTCACATGAGGTTCACATAGCCAGTTCTCAACTAGAGTTAAGTACAAAGCACAACAGCCTGGGACATACCCTGAGGTGAAACAGAAAGTAAAATATACTGTTGGTGGTGCAGGCCTGACTCTGCTACGATGCAGCTCCTAACTAGACGAGGGACGGGAACTCTCCTACTCTCCTTCACCTGAAAGGAGGGGGTAAGCCTCACAAGTCACTGGCTTAGTAGGAAAACTCCCTCAAAAGCCAAAACAACACCAATCTCATGAGAAATAGAAGTAAAGCATTAAATAAACAGTTAACAGAGCTACTTAAGCATGAAGCTACAATTGCAAATAAATAAACAACTTGTTGCTGATAACATGGATTAGACATTAATAATAAATGACAAACTATGCTCAAGTGTACGAGCTAGAGAAGGCTAACGCCACACTCGGTCACGAAACCTGGTTTGCGACACAAGCTATTAACTCGGACAAACCACACAGAACTACCTCTTAGTCTCGCAGCCACGGATGAAAGGTCCAACTGCTGCTACACTCTACAGTGCCAACAAGCTATGGAGACCAACCAACACCACACCTACAGTGATTGATGCTGCA
>JACBKR010006708.1:0-10699 GCA_014218235.1 Colocasia esculenta
AATCAAACCCCAGGCGAGCAAGGATTCTAGAGGTGGCCTCATAGGCTCAAGAGGTGGCTCCCACTATGTAGCACTTTGTGCCATATGGCCTCAAGAGATGGCTCCCATAGCGTAGCACTTTGCCCTATGTGGCACTTAGTTCCTGCACTTCCGGCTGGGCAAGGCTCTGATACCATTTGTGACGACCCAACCAGCAAACTGGCCCAACAACCGTGCTAGTTGGTAGACTTCCCAAGAAGGTCACCCATCTTGGGATATGGGAGCCACCTCTTGAGGCCATAATGGCGCAAAGTGCTACATAGTGGGAGCCACCTCTTGAGCCTGTGGGGGCCATCTCTAGAATCATGCCTGCCTCGGGTTTGATTGTGTGCTATATGTGAATAGCGACGAGGACCTCGCTTATATAAGAGGGGTAGATTGTAACACCCCATATGAGAATATGTTAAATGGACTAAAATCAGCAAACTACTAACAACTCGGACTAGTCATTTTCCGAGCTCGAGATTGAAAAGAACTCTGAAGTTAAGCGTGCTCATGTGAATAGCGACCAGGATACTCCTAACTGAGCACGCTTAACTTCAGAGTTCTTTTCAATCTCGAGCTCTGAAAAGACTAGTCCGAGTTGTTAGTAGTTTGCTGATTTAGTCCATTTAACATATTCTCATATGGGGTGTTACAATCTACCCCTCTTATATAAGCGAGGTCCTCGTCGCTATTCAATATAGCACACAATCAACCCGAGGCAGGCAGGATTCTAGAGATGGCCCCCACAGGCTCAAGAGGTAGCTCCCACTATGTAGCACTTTGCGCCATCATGGCCTCAAGAGGTGGCTCCCATAGCGTAGCACTTTGCCCTGTGTGGCACTTAGTTCCTGCACTTCCGACTGGGTAAGGCTCTGATACCATTTGTGACGACCCAACCACAAATGGCCCAACAACCATACTAGTTGGTAGACTTCCCAAGAAGGTCACCCATCCTAGGACTACTCCAAACTGAGCACGCTTAACTTCAGAGTTCTTTTCCTACTCGAGCTCTGAAAATGACTAGTCCGGGTTGTGGTAGTCTGCTGATTTAGTCCATTTAAATATTCTTATATGGGGTGTTACAATCTACCCCTCTTATATAAGTGAGTCCTCGTCGCAGCTCACATATAGCACACAATCAAACCCCAGACAGGCGGATTCTAGAGGTGGCCCCCACAGGCTCAAGAGGTGGCTCCCACTATGTAGCACTTTGCGCCATTATGGCCTCAAGAAGTGGCTCCCATAGCGTAGCATTTTGCCCTGTGTGGCACTTAGTTCCTGCACTTCCGGCTGGGCAAGGCTCTGATACCACTAAACTGTCACGTCCCGAGAATTTCGCAGCAGATATTAGTTCAAAGAATTCGAATCGATATCCCGAGACGTGGACAGTCGGCAAATAAGTCTCTAGCTAGCACGCACTAAATGTGTATCCTCACAACATCATAATAGGGCCCAAATGTTGAACTCCAGATAAATTGTATTCAGATCTCAACTCATTTTATCAAAAATGGAGACTAGTACAGGACTGAGACTCAATAAAAGGGAAAATTACAGTTATTCCTCACTTCCTACTACATTGTACTAATGCTCAAAATAAACTAACTATAGATAGACTCATAATTGGAACGCTCATCACTCGGACGCATTCCCATCCTCGACTTGCTCTTCCTCTTGAATGTCATAGTCACCTAGATTGGGTAAAAGTAGGCAATGATATAAGTGATTAGCAATTTAGAACTAGGTAAGCACGATGATGTCATGAGGTGCATGTGCGAATAAAACTCGTTAAAACAGGATACAGAACAACTAGATAGAGGGATCATGATAGAGTAAGATCTGGAACAATATAACAATAGAGAACTAGCAATAGATCTTGTAAGGCCCTCGATTTCATTGCATTACTGTATTCCGTATGGATACTTCATGCTGGTGTATGTGTGTATGTGCATGTCCACGTAAGTACTAGTTAGTATACTATTGCATGCATGTGTATAAGTTAGATGTAAATAATGTATGAATGGTATGATGGTAGTATGTACATAATAGTAACATATGGTACATATATAGGTGTAAGTTATGCATGGTTTCTGCATGTTTTGGAGTTCTGGCCGAAGACCAGATTGCGTCAATATCAATGGACGTTTGAGTTGTGTAGGCGTCACCCTATGGACGCCAACACTAAGTCCAGCGTCCAGCGATGTGGACGTTAATTTCTCTGACCTGCATGCGTTGCAGAGCCAGATTTCCGGAGCAAGCTAGCTCACCCATTGGGGAGCTGTCTCCAACGAACTGAAGGGCTCACATCAACCCTGCGGGAAGGGAGAGGCCTCTCTCCTATATCTGAACCCCTTTGCAACCAGAAAACCCCTCTTGACCTCTTTCAAGAGATAGAGAAAAACCCTAGCTCGGAGCTGTGCAAAGACTCAACTTTGGAGGCTTGAATCCGGCGATCTGAAGCTTGTTCCGGCCATCTACCACGACAAGGAGGTAGCTGGAACATCGAGGAAGGCATCCCCGACCTTGACCTGCTGTGAAGATTGCTCAAGAACCTGGAGGAAAGCAATCTTGGGAGCTTCTTGGGACTGCCCAAGGAGAGCATCATCAACCCATTTAATCCCTTTGGAGAGTTTTTGAAAGGCAAGTAACCTACCCCTATCGTCCATGTAGATGTCTAGTAGGGTTTTATCATTTTTATGTATTTTTCCTCGTGTCCTAGATCCCCCATTCTTCTTGATTTTGGAGTTTGGTCTGTGTTTCTGCACAGACAGGAACTTGGCATCAATGCCTTGACGCGAGATCCCTGGTATGCGTCCAGCGATCTGGCCGTCCACTCCTGGAACGGCCAGAGACCGTCGTTAAGTTCTCCAGGACAGAACATGGGCTGTTCTTCCTGATATATTGGATTAATTTCGATGTGTTTTCGATGAGGATATATTGTAAACTTATTATGATATGTAATATGGATGTCTGAATGTGTGGTGAGGTCTTTGTAATTTCTGTGATTGGGCATAAATGGTTTTATTGTAGAGAATGTATGCATGATGAGACCTAGACCATGTTTGTTACCGTTTGTGCAGTTCATGTGGAATTGGATACCCTAAATTTTGCTAAACCAAAATAGGTGAATCAGTCCATGCTCTAGATTTTTGGAATTTTCTCCATGTTCCTCTGATTTATTGAATTTTCTGAAATGGAATTAGAAAAAAACATGTGTAGGGTTGTAAAATCTCCAATAAATTGTGTACTGTGAAATAAATTCGAGAAAATTTTTGTGGTATTGTGTACCTTGAGTTCAGGGTTATGATCTGTAAAACTGAATTTTTATGTTATACATCATGATAATTGAATTTTAAATAATGCGGGAAGTTATGATTAAATTTTCTGCAATTGCATTCTGGATCAGAAAAATGTGAAAATTTTCATGTGGGATCCTAAACCCGAAATTAGCATGTGGTTAAATTCTCAGGTCATTTGGACAACTATACCATGCAATATGAATTTTCCATGCAAAAATAGGTAATTAATGCATGCCTTGGTGAAATGATTTAATTTCGGTGTACCCACCTGATTGTGAAGCTTCTTGAATGTTAATTTCTGTCATCTGTAGTGGCATGATTAGGAGAACAGAGTCATGTTGGGAGTGAAAGAATAATGAGATATGAGCGTCATGTGTAAAATGTGTAAAACCGATATGTTATTGTGTAAACCTGTGCCAAGTGTGATACTGCTTCCATAGAGGCTATGGAACCGTACCATGGAAAATTCCCCATGGGAGGTTCAGTGTGTTGTAATCCTAAGGGCATTAGGATGAAATCCTGGAGGTGGACAAGTACCACTGGTCAGGGTGGAGACTTGTTCTCCCGGTCTGCGCAGTCCAAGAGTCGTCACTGTATTGCCTAGGTGACGTCTATGTGATGTGATGTGATGTGTCCTTCTCTGGTGGTTTGGACTATGTGTCACGGCACTAAAGTGTAAAATGTGAATGTGATTGTGATCATGTGCAAATTATGTAGTGTGAACAATGTGTAAATGTGAATGTGTAAATGTGCAATGTGTAAAAAGTGAAGTATGTGAATTAGAAATTGTGTAAAAAAAAACGCGAAACCAAAATGTGAGGATGTGAAATTGAAATCCATGATATGATGATATGAAATCATGTTAGACAGCAACCTAAATGTGGTTATGATCATGTGTTATATGTGTACAATGCGTAGAATCCATGCTAGGGACAATCCTTACTTATGTGTAACCATTCCATGTGTGTTTACTCTCACGTTGTGGTTTGAATGAAAACATAGCTTTCATGTGTTAGATTGTAAACTGTCAAACCACATCAAAACAGCAAGCTTAAAGCATGTGAAATGGTTATGTGCATATATACGAATGAGTAATAACCATGTTAGCAATGTTTTCTTTCATGTATGTAAGCTAGTCATGCTAGATTGTCTCATGTTTTAGTTTAATTGAAAGTAGAACTTTCATGTGTAGGAATGATTAGAGAGCATGTGATAGGAAGTTTTATTGTGGGAAAATCTGAAAGCATGAACATGTGTTTATAAGTAGAATCACCATGATAGGTTGTTTATTTCAAGGTCACGCATGCTACATGATTGTGTCTTGTAAATGTGTATGTAAACCTGCTATGACATGTATATGAATGATTGTGTAGAGTTATTTGCTGAGTCTTTTAGACTCATTACTTGCTTCGGCGTACAGGTGTAGTAGGTGACACACCTTTGGAGGAGACCGTGGAAAGCGACTCCGAGCGCGGAGAGTAGCTAGTTTGGTGGAGCTTAGTTGTGACATTTTGGCATTTTGATGTATGTAATTGAACATTGTACTAGCATTATCATGGAAAGAATGTTTAAGTGTAGACAATTATGTATTTGATTTTCAGAATTTACTATGTGGACTTTTAGTTCTTTAAATGTTATCGAATCATGTAGTTTAATGTGGATGATGATGAAATGAAGACAGTGGTTCTTTTACTTATGCTACTCGTTCTTATATTCACGTGTATCTCAGCTGAATGTTATTGTTGGTAAATGTCCCACTGTGGCAACGTTCACTATATCGATGTGGGTTGGTATAACCGTACCGATATAATGAGGGTCGCTACAGAGATTGGTATCAGAGCACCCGTTGAGATTGCACATGAATACATACGTCATCATCCCCTTTACATGCTAAGTCTACATAGAAATGTCCACATGTGTAGAATTGATTAATAATGACTGAAAACTAGATAAGAAAACGGTTAGGAAATAAATTAAAGTAGCTCTAATGGTGGCTGAAATTTATTACAGCCATGGCTTCGAGAGTAGGCGTGGCGGAGCGCCGGCCCGTGAGGACGAGCCGAGACGTGACGAGCGGGCGGAGCATAGGCCCGGCACCGCAAGGTCCTGTACTTCCCCCACCGCCGCCTGTGGATATGGAGTATTCATGCAAGGTCTGGTGCAAGCCATGCAGACGCAGGCTCATACCCAGGTAGCACTCCAGGCACATTGAGGCTCAGGTTAGACTAATAAATGATTAATAGTCTGTTTTATTTAGATTACGCGATATTGTGTTGATTTTTGAATTGCTTGTTGGGTACTGTAGCAGGCTCAAGTACCAGCTCAGGACCATGGTGGACCTTCTACCATGGAAAGATTCAAGAGGATGCTGCCACCCCTTTTAAGGGGGAGAGCGACCCATTGTTGGCAGAAAGCTGGATGAGGGAGATAGAAAAGATCTTCCGAGCCGTCAGGTGGGCATATGAGGATAAGGTCACATTAGCCACCTACATGCTACAGGTATTGTTAATTTGTATGATTGTATGTTTTGCTTAGTTAGAACTGTTAGTTGGAGCTTATGAAGGTGTATTGCAGGAAAGAGCTGATGTATGGTGGTCTTCACTACTGCGTACGCGGTTTAAGGACGGCGCAGTAGAGGTTGCTTGGGACGAGTTCGTGAGGCTCTTTCGGGCTAAGTTCGTCCCTGAGCATGTTCAAGAAAGATGGAGCAAGAATTTCAATCTTTGACGCAAGGCTCCATGACCGTGCTAGAATATGAGGCAAGATTTTCTGAACTCTCTAAGTATGCACCTCATATCGTGGCAGACGAGCGCAGGAAGACAAAGAAGTTCGTGATGGGACTCAAGCCATCACTGCGGACGAGACTTTGGCATTCGATCACCGCACGTTGGACGAGCCCTCAGTGCTGCTTGTAGGCAGGAGGGAGAGATGGAGCAATACCTTGAGGAGAAGAAAGCTTCGCAGAAGAGGCCAGGAGCGACGTTCCAACAACAGGATAAGAAGAAAGCGGTATACCAGACACATCAGCGATCAGTGGCAGTCAGCATTTTCAGGTACCCTCTGTACGTTCCCCTGGTGTGAAGAAAGAGTGTCCCCACTGTGGGAAGACACATGGTGGTACCGAATGTTGGATGATTACGGGAAAGTGCTTGAAGTGTGGAAGCAGCGACCACAAGATCAAGGATTGCCCAAGACTTCAGCAGGGAGTCCAGCGCGGAGCGCCAGCCCCAGCAGTAGCGGCAACAACACCAGCTACAGGAAGACCAGGAAGGCCTCGAGCCCCAGCTCGAGTGTTTGCTTTAGCTCGAGGACGCCGAGCAGGCGGAGCATGTCACGAAGGTACGATTTTGCTTTTAGGTGTGCACGCTCGGGTTTTGTTTGATACGGGTGCTACTCACTCGTTCATTTCCGAGCGGTTCGCTAGGCAGTTAGCCCTAGAGTCAGGCATAGAGTCTGAGGATTTAGAGGTCCCTTTGTCTGTGCACACCCCTGCGGGTTACGGTATCGACTAGGAAGTGTATTCCGTCGTTACCTGTTTGCATTGAGGATAGAATCCTAGATGGGTGTTTCTTCTTGCTAAAGATGAAGGACTATGATGCTATTCTTGGTCTGGATTGGCTAGAGGAGAACTATGCGTTAGTGGATTGTCATCGGAAAGGATTGTTTTCCGCATTCCTGGTGAGGATGAGTTCTCTCACCCTTGCCAAGGAACTTGGCGGGAAAGATGGTCATCTCTGCCATGAAGGCGATGCGCATGGTAAACAAGGGTTGTGACGCTTTTCTTGCCAGCGTGGTACTAGTGCCAGAGGCTGATGAGTCACCTATTCTTGCAGAGATTGAGGTAGTGCAGGATTTTCCAGATGTCTCTGATGACTTGTCTCGATTGCCACGGATAGAGAGATAGAGTTACACATAGAGTTGCTTCGGGCACCTCTCCTATCTCGAAGGCTCCATATCGGATGATGCACCTGCGGAGTTAGCGAGGTTGAGGAGGCAGTTACAGGAGTTGCTTGATAAGGGATTTATTCGCCCTAGTGTTTCCCCTTGGGGCGCACCTGTATTATTCGTCAAGAAGAAAGACGGGTCACTTAGGTTATGCATTGACTACAGGAAGCTGAACCAAGTGACTGTAAAGAACAGGTATCCTTACCTCGAATTGATGATTGTTTGACCAGTTGCGAGATGCATCAGTCTTTTCTAAGATTGATCTACGATCTGGTTATCATCAGTGAGGATTTGGAGTGAGGATGTGTCCAAGACGGCGTTTAGAACCGTTATGGACATTATGAGTTTTTGGTCCTTCTTTCGGATTGACCAATGCCCCTGCGCGTTCATGGATCTCATGAACAGGGTGTTTAGGCCTTATCTAGATAGCTTTGTCGTAGTGTTTATTGATGATGTGTGGTCTACTCTCCGGACGAGGCCACACACGTCAGCATTTGAGGGTAGTATTAGAGGTTCTTCGTAAGCACAAGCTGTATGCTAAGTTCAGCAAGTGCGATTTTGGTTGCGCGAGGTTCATTTCCTCGGGCATGTTATCTCCGGTACTGGTGTAGCAGTTGACCCAGCAAAGGTCCAGGCTGTTATGGATTGGGAGATTCCCCAGACTCCTTCGGAGATTCGTAGTTTTATTGGTTTAGCTAGTTACTATTGGCGATTTATTGAGGGATTTTCATCCATCGCCGCCCTTTGACTCAGCTCACCAGAAAGGAGTGAAGTTGTTGGTTTGGTCCGAGAAGTGTGAGAGAAGTTTTCAATTATTGAAGACTAAGCTCACGTCAGCCCGGTGTTAGTCTTACCGAGCGGTTGTAGAGGGTTTTGCTATCTACACGGATGCGTCTCGGATTGGTTTAGGCTGTGTGCTCATGCAGAAAGAAAGGGTAGGCTTATGCTTCTCGTCAGTTGAAGGAGCATGAGAAGAACTATCCGACTCATGACTTGGAGCTCGCAGCAGTGGTTCATGCACTAAAGATCTGGAGGCACTATCTTTATGGTGTCAGATTTGAGGGTTTGTTTTTCGACCACAAGAGCTTGAAGTATCTTTTCTTTCAAAAGGAATAAAACTGAGGCAGAGGAGATGGATTGAGTTCTTGAAGGACTATGACACTTCGACCTTCAGTATCACCCTGGGAAGGCGAATGTCGTAGCGGATGCTCTGAGTAGAAGGAGGCCATCTCTCCAACAGGATTGAAGATGTTGGAAGATGCGGCTGCGCGTTGACTGAGTTAGAGCCATCGCTATGCCAGGCTTTTGTAGCTTAGTTATCCCTTAGGTCCTCGGTTTTGGATGAGGTGAATCGAGCAACAGGAAGCCGACCCTAGACTCTTAGAGTTAGTGGGCAAGGCAGGCATTGCTCGCGATGAGGACGGTGTGAATTAGATTCCATCACCGTGTTGTGTTCCTGATTTAGTAGATGTTCGTGAGCATGTGTTAGCGGAGGCTCATAGATCGCGATTCTCTATTCATCCGGGTAACACTAAGATGTATCAGGATCTGAAGAGATCATTTTGGTGGTCCGGTATGAAGAAGGATGTAGCGGATTATGTGTCTAGGTGTTTGGTGTGTCAGCAAGTAAAGACCGAGCGACAGCGACCATCCGGCCTTATGCAAAGGATGGAGATCCCAGTGTGGAAGTGGGAAGCTGTCACTATGGACTTTGTTTCGGGTTTGCCTCGATCTAGAAGGGGCAATGACTCGATTGGGTAGTAGTGGATAGATTCTCGAAGACTGCTCATTTCTTGCCTATGAAGAAGAAGCAGTCGGTAGAGAGTTTAGCTAGATTGTATGTTAGTAGTGTCATTAGATTGCATGGTGTGCCGAAGTCGATCATTTCGGATCGAGATCCGAGATTCACTTCGAGGTTGTGGAAGGGGCTTCAGGATGCTTTAGGTCGAGCTGAAGCTCAGTTCGGCGTTTCATCCCAGACTGATGGACAGTCCGAGAGGACTATCCGACACTCGAGGATATGTTGAGGGCGTGTGTTCTGGATTGGAAGATGAGGGGAGCGTCATTTACCTCTTGTTGAGTTCGCATACAACAACAGCTTTCATGCGAGTATTGGTATGGCTCCATTCGAGGCGTTGTATGGTAGACCCTGCAGATCTCCGTTATGTTGGGAGGAGACTGGTGATAGGCAGTTGATCGGACCAGAGTTAGTTCAGGAAACTTCGGATAAGATCCAGCTTATCAGGAAGAGGCTTGTTGCGGCGGAGGATAGGCAGAAGAGTTATGCCGACAACAGGAGGAAGGATTGGAGTTCGAGGTGGGTGATCATGTCTTCTTGAAGATATCGCCTACTCGAGGAGTCGTCAGATTTGGCAGGCCATAGTAAGTTGAGCCCTAGTTCATTGGCCCATATGAGATTCTCAGACGTTTGGGCAGCGTGGCATATGAGCTAGCCTTCCCCCAGCTTTGGCTAGTGTTTATCCCGTTTTCCACGTTTCGATGCTCAGGAAGTATGTCCGGATCCGTCTCATGTGATTAGTCATGAGCCAGTGGAGATTCAGCAGATCTTTCGTATGTCGAGCAACCAGTAGCTATTCTTGACCGAAGGTTCAAATCTCCGGAACAAGAGTATTGCGTCGGTGAAAGTTCTCTGGCGGACTTCTAGCGAGACGAGACTACTTGGGAGCTTGAGAAGCGATGAAGAAGAAGTATCCCCTTTTGTTTGAGTAGTGTCGCTCTAACTTCGAGGACGAAGTTTCTTTTAAGGGGGAGGGGTGTAAGGCCCTCGATTTTCATTGCATTACTGTATTCCGATGGATACTTCATGCTGGTGTATGTGTGTATGTGCATGTCTACGTAAGTACTAGTTAGTATACTATTGCATGCATGTGTATAAGTTAGATGTAAATAATGTATGATGGTATGATGGTAGTATGTACATAATAGTAACATATGTACATATATAGGTGTAAGTTATGCATGGTTTCTGCATGTTTTGGAGTTCTGGCCGAAGACCAGATTGGCGTCAATATCAATGGACGTTTGAGTTGTGTAGGCGTCAACCCTATGGATGCCAACACTAAGTCCAGCGTCCAGCGATGTGGACGTTAATTTCTCTGACCTGCATGCGTTGCAGAGCCAGATTTCCAGGAGCAAGCTAGCTCACCCATTGGGGAGCTGTCTCCAACGGACTGAAAAGGCTCCACATCAACCCTGCGGGGAAGGGAGAGGTCTCTCTCCTATATCTGAACCCCTTTGCAACCAGAAAACCCCTCTTGACCTCTTTCAAGAGATAGAGAAAACCCTAGCTCGGAGCTGTGCAAAGACACAACTTTGGAGGCTTGAATCCTGCGATCTGAAGCTTGTTCCGGCCATCTACCACGACAGGAGGTAGCTGGAACATCGAGGAAGGCACCCCCGACCTCGACCTGCTG
>JACBKR010006709.1:0-10727 GCA_014218235.1 Colocasia esculenta
GTATCTGAACCAGAACTTATGTGTTATCTTGAATGCGTGATTATGCTTCTACATTTTCATTGTTATACATGTGTTAATCAGTGGACACATTCATCCCTCCATTTAATACTCAATGTTAGCAATGTTCAGATTCTTGTTTTGTGATTATATACTTGAGTCCTTTTTGTTTAAAGGAATTGAATTCTACTGGGCTAGTTAGCTCATTCTTCCTACCTTTTTCAGGTGATCAAGATGGGAATGAAGTCTAAGGGGGATATGTGTGCTGAGTGGACTACCCGTCGTCCTGCGAATAGTTACTTTTTCTTTTTATTTCTCTTATAGTTGGTTGGAATGTATAATGTTACAGTTTACTTCTATCTGCTCCTCATTTAGACTATAGTGAGGAGTATCATGTAAAAAGCTTCCGCTAAGAGAGAGTTGTGTATAAATAAGCTTTTGTGTTAATTCTTGTGCTTAATATCTGTCATTTTCAGTAAATAGACTTTTACTAGGACGTGACAAGGGCGCCCACAAAGAGAGAGGGTTGCAGGGGGGAGAGAGAGTTGAAGGTGGGGGGGGGGGGGGGGAGATGGTCATCGGGGAAGGGGGAGAGAACCAGCTACCTAAGTGGTCTTTGCCTCTGGCTCTAGTAGTAAGAGAGAGATACAAAGAGAGAGGAGAGAGAGAGGAGAGAGAGAGAGAGAGAGAGGAGAGAGAGAGAGAGAGAGAGGGTTGGGGGAAGGAGAATTGGCTGTCAAAGGGGTCTCCCCTCCAACTCTGGCAGTGAGAGAGAGTGACACACACACAGGGGTCGAGGGGAGCGGGAGAGAGAGTGAGGATATTTTAATTATTCAAATCTACTACTATCTTCAGATAGAATATTCTTCAGAATATGTTAACATCTTTTTACTAAGTGGACTTTTATACAAGAGTTAAAAGATTTCATGGAGTTAAAAAATAATAGTTACGATTGAGAAATAAAAGGGAAATGTGCATATTTGTAGGGACTAAAAGTAAAAAATTCTTAAAAGAATAAAGTATGTATATTTGAGTATACATCACCATTATATATACATAGAAGAAAATATCTAAGAGTTATAAAATTCAAATTTGTATTTAATACACATCTTAGAACGTTAACGAAGATATTCTGAAAAGAGATATTGCTCATACGCACATACTATATTTCTCTGGATAAAATATTGACCATAGCCAAAAGGTGAAAAGAAAGGTCATTTTTGTAGGTACCTACTATTGTCATAAGATGTTTTTGAGGTATGGACAACTTATAAGATGATGTAAGGACAACATGCAAGTATGAAAAGTATTTATGCACTAACAAGTGAAGATCTAAATATATTTATCGTCGAAGACAAATAGAAATGATTAGTCAAAATAAGCTGGAGATATATCTAACGAATGGCAGCTAAGACATAACAGATACCAAGATTGTATCTATGGATGGCAAGCCTACATACACAAGAGCTCAAGATGTATCTAATGGATGGCATTGCAGGTCATAACAGATGGATTATTCAACCCATTCTGAAAATCAGATGAAGACAAAGAAACAACAAGTCTGAGGATGTAAATATCAACTATGTTTCAAAGAATAACAATAAGAAGAGTTGAGAATACACATGTTTTGAAAAGACATTCATCGTGAGTCAAAAAAAAAACAAAGTTGAGAAAAAAAAACTTTCTAAAGAAAGCGAAAGAAAGGAGAGAGCCATGGAGAATCATGTTATGCAGAAAGCTCTTTTATCTCTTACAACATTCAAAGCTCTCATCGACATCCTCCTCTCCTTCAACATCTTAAGAAGAATTAAAGAGGAGAATCAAGTCTTCAATAATAAGAAGCTCACAACCATCCAGTTGAAGCCGCACACAATCATTCACTTTCTCACTCTTATTTACTTTTGATTTCTATGTCAAACACTTACCAAGCATTCATTATAGCCACAGTCAGCCTTTATAAAGGCATTGTAGAAGTTGGCATAGAACCAACAAGGGTGACTAGACTGGGGTCTATACTAGTGAACATCTATCCTATATCACAATAGGAAGGACCTATCGGGATGGCCAGTAAGTTTGCTTCTCACCGAGCTATCTTCTTGCTTATAAACATAAGAAGATCTACTGGGGTGTTGTCTAGTAAGTATATCTCATTAGTATGAGAAGTAGGACACCTTCGAGCTCATAATAGAAGAAGACTAGTATTTTTCGGTGTTAGTGGACAATCTTAGAACAAGTGGTTCTAAGGATTGGACGTGGAGTTCAATTGGGTATGACTACATTTATTTCTTCATACGTAGTTTGCATGCCATGAGAGTCTAAATACTCTAGTTTTTTTGTTGTGTAATATACACACATTTAAGTCGCTTTGGATCTCAGTAGATCATCAATTGATCCAACCACTACAAGGAAAAGCGGAATTACCGACAGATATTTTCGACGAAAATATTTCGTTGGTAATATCTTCAAAAATTCTGATGAAATAAGTTCCTCTGGAAATATCCATCGGAATTTTCGATGGAAGTTAATACGTCAGAAATGTCATCGGTAATCCTGACGAGTTTCCTTTTATTGGAAGAATCCGTCAGAAATACCGACTGATATTTTGACAGAACTTCCGTCGGAATTTCTATGGCCAACCCCCCATTTTCCCCTCCCGCCTCTCTCTCTCTCTCTCTCTCTATAACGTCGCGTGCTTTTCGGATTCATGCGGATCATGAGTGTGTTGGTTGTGGTGGCCATTGTGAGGTCATTGTGAGTTGGTTGTGTGGAATGTGTGGTGTGAATGTGTGGCTTGAGCAGGTAAAGTGCAGATTTGGTCCTGAAATGAAATAGGACCTGCTGCAGTTCAGTTGGAGTTGGCGGCCAGGGGTGGTCGTTGACCTATTGGCGTCCAGGTAAGTGGCCGTTGACTGCATGATCTTAACGGCATTGGATGTGGACGTTTATACTGGCAGTTGTTCTTGGCGACAGAGGGGTTGACGCCAACCTGAGAATTCTACAGGTTATAGGGTCACCCGAGGGCAGGTTTCTTACCTGGTTCTCATTCTCCTTTGCCCCAGCTTGTTGCCCCCGTGTTTCTAAAGCTTCCAACAGGTACCGAAGGGTGATTGGACGATCGTAGAACGCGTGGCGTCGCTGAATTGCACGAGGAAACGCCGTATCGTGGTGCAATTCCCGTGGGAGCTCGCGAAGGGTTCGGTGTGAAACGGGAAATTGTGGGAGGTTTTGGCGTGTTCTGAGGTAGGGGACGAACCCTGTTAGCTCCGTAGGATCATTAAAATATGACTTAACCACCTGCAACAACAGATTTAGTGCATTTCGGGTTAAGTTGCACCATGCGGGGTTAATGGGTGGTTGGTGAATTTAGGCAGTAAAGCATGTTGTTTTGGTTTAAATATGGTGCATGGATGTAGAGGGATCATTACAGTATGTTTTTCCGTTGTTTTAACGGTTGGAAAACCATAGATTCGGATTAGGGTTTCTGTAGGGTTAGAGGCCGAAGAACTTGGCGTCAACATCGTTTGTCGCCAAGCTCATCAGCCAGGATGTAGACGGCCAGATCCCTTGCCGTTGACTTTCTGTAAGCGGCAGTCGATGATGTTGCCGCCTACTGGTTATAGACATGAATGACTAATTATGGTATTTATCGATAATGCATGTGCGTTGGCACTTGAGGTGCACTGAGTGCACCGATTCTTGTGTTTAGCATACAAGGTTGCAGTTAGTTACCTACTTTCGTGGCTACGCGTTATTTACGCAAGTCCAGTTGGGTTCACATGTAGTGGACCGTTGTTATTTGTGGTTTACGTGAGGTTTCATGTGGTTTGTGTGTGACGTGCACGTGGTTTTGTGTACGTGGCGAGTAGTACGACGCCTACCGTGGTTACCTCTCCAGTTGGGTGCCCCAGGTTCTTTGTGAGCCAGGCTGTTAGCTCGGGGCCTTGTCCCGGTACTTGTGTTGTACCGTCGAGGTCTATGTTGTCTGACCTGGACAGTGACACTTGTGTTTGTCTTTAGTCACTTGTAGCGCGCTCGTAGTTAGGGGTACGGACACCAGTAGTCGACACTGGTCCCCAGCTAGTCCTTTTCCAATGCCTCACTCTAGAGAGCCCGGGCCAGGGTCTCCTGAGGTGTCAGGCATGGGCCTGTGACCGTGTGGTCCGCAGGTGGTGGTTGTTTAGTTGTCTCCACAGTTGCTTGACCTTTTCACGTGGAGCGGCAGCTGGACCTTTCGTCTGTGGCTGCGAGACTGAGAGGTAGACCTGTGTTAGCTTGTCTGAGTCAGTTTCCGGTGTCGCGAACTAGTTCACGTGGCTCGTGTTTGGCTGTCTCTACTTTAGCTTGCACTACAAGAAAATGCGCTATTTCCGACGGACGTAATCCGTCGAAAATCCGCGTATTCCGTCGGAAAAGCTTCTTCCGACCGCTTTCCGTCCAAAGCTCGTCGGAAACTTTCCGTCGGAAATACTTGGTCAGAAATTTCCGACGGATGACATTCCGTCGGAATTCGGTCGAAACCTCCGACGGATATAATCCGTCGGTAAAGCCGTCCGTATTTTCTGACGGAATTGCCGACGGTGTTTAGCCGTCGGTAATTTATCAGTTCCGACGGATACTTATCCGTCGGTCAATCCGTCAGTATTTTTCGACGGTATTACCGACGGTCTTTTTCCGTCAGTAATTTATAAGTTCCGACGGACTTATCTGACGGAAAATCCGTCGGAAAAGTCACATATTTTTTTTTTAAATAGGCAAATAAAAATGATTTGTCAACATTACTACATGTCAAACCTGCTACAATATTCATAAATTTAACAAATACTAACAATCAACATAAAATCATAAAATACAATAAATATAAAATCATATAGAATAATGAATACAAAAATCAACATAGATCTGCTGGATCGTCTGCTGTCCCTGCCTCGTCATCGTCTGGAGCTGGATCCTATATTAAAACAAATTAAAATGAGAAAACAATAATAAATAAAAGACATACATTATTTTCAAAAATGAATTTAAAACATGTGATTATTTCTCAAGCTTAATACAATACTATTTTTAGATCCATCATTTTCTTAGGTGTTTTTTAGATCCGTCCTTTGAATGCCCAACCCAATCCGGAGATCCAAATTGGATTCCGTCAGTTCCCACACGTCACTTTAACCCACCCGGTCGTGTCGGAGAAAACGGCACGTCGATCGGATCCCTATTTGGGATTTTAGACCCCCGGGTTGCGTCTTTTAACCATTTATATATGTTGGCCGTGTTTTTAGATCCGTCCTTTGAATGCCCAACCCAATTTGGGGATCCAAATTGGATTCTGTTAGTTTCTACACGTCACTTTAACCCACCCGGTCGTGTCGGAGAAACGTCACGTCGATCGGATCCCTATTTGGGATTTTAGACCCCCGGGTTGTGTGTTTTGACCCTTTATATATACTTGGGTGTTTTTTAGATCCGTCATTTGAATGCTCAACCCAATCCGGAGATCAAATTGGATTCCGTTAGTTCCCACACGTCACTTTAACCCCCCCGGTCGTGTCGGAGAAAACGGCACGCCGATCCGATCCCTATTTGGATTTTGGACCCCCGGGTTGTGTGTTTTGACCCTTTATATATACTTGGGTGTTTTTTAGATCCGTCAATTGAACGCCCGACCCAATCCGGAGATCCAAATTGGATTCCGTCAGTTCCCACACGTCCCTTTAACCCACCTAGTCGTGTCGGAGAAAACGGCACGCCGATCCGATCCCTATTTGGGATTTTGGACCCCCGGGTTGCGTGTTTTAACCATTTATATATGGTTGACCGTGTTTTTAGATCGGTCATTTGAATGACCAACCCAATCTGGGATCCAAATTGGATTCTGTCAGTTTCTACACGTCACTTTAACCCACCCGGTCGTGTTGGAGAAAACGGCACGTCGATCGGATCCCTATTTGGGATTTTAGACCCCCCGGGTGTTGTGTTTTGACCCTTTATATATACTTGGGTGTTTTTTAGATCCGTCATTTGAATGCCCAACCCAATCCGGAGATCCAAATGGATTCCGTCAGTTCCCACACGTCACTTAACCCACCCGGTCGTGTCGGAGAAAACGGCACGCCGATCCGATCCCTATTTGGGATTTTGGACCCCCGGGTTGTGTGTTTTGACCCTTTATATATATACTTGGTATTTTTAGATCCGTCAATTGAACGCCCGACCCAATCCGGAGATCCAAATTGGATTCCGTCAGTTCCCACACGTCACTTTAACCCACCTGGTCGTGTCGGAGAAAACGGCACGCCGATCCGATCCCTATTTGGGATTTTGGACCCCCGGGTTGCGTGTTTTAACCATTTATATATGGTTGACCGTGTTTTTAGATCCGTCCTTTGAATGTCCAACCTAATCCGGGGATCCAATTGGATTCCGTCAGTTTCTACACGTCACTTTAACCCACCCGGTCGTGTCGGAGAAAACGACACGTCGATTGGATCCCTATTTGGGATTTTAGACCCCCGGTTGCGTGTTTTAACCATTTATATCTGTTTGTTGACCGTGTTTTTAGATCCGTCATTTGACGCTTTTATATACTTGGGTATTTTTTAGATCTGTCAATTGAACGTCCGACCCAATCCTAAGTATATGAAATTAATACTAATACTGACCTGAGCTGCTGGCTGTGTGGGGCGTACTCCCTGCATTATTGACATGAACTGGTGAACCATATCGCTGAACTGCGTCTGTAGCTGTACCCGCTGCGTCTCTATCTCTACCCACTGCGCCTGTAGCTCTACCCACTGCGTCTGTAGCTCTTCCCGCTGCGTCTGTAGCTCTGTACGTAGCTCCTCCCGAATGATGCCTCTAATGTCCTCTACACCACTGACGGGCGGCGCAGAAGATGAACTCGCATGTGCCGGAGGAGCGATCGAACTGGCATATGAGGACAACACTCGATGAGTATCCAGGCTATCCTCAAAGCCGTACTCTCGACCCTCCTCGGCACTCCCGCTGCCTCGACCCAAGCGTCCGCATCCAAATCTGGCTGGGGAGTGCCCTCTGTGTAGCGCTCCGCCATCGTCCTGTCGTACGTCTCCTGTAAAATAATTTAAAATTAAATTATTGAAAACAAATTACTTTAATACATAATTGAATTCATAATTTAAAGCTTGACTTACAGCAATCGTGCGGGCACTCTCGGTAACATAGTCATCCGTCCCCTTCCGCTTATGAGTCCGGTCAAATAACTCGCGGAAAGTAGGGGCACGCTCCAGGTCGCGATGCTTAAAATTCAACAAAATTAGTTACTTTCACAATAATAATCCATATGTATATGAATCGAACAATAAAATACTTACCATTTTTTGACTGTGGGTCGCATAAGATACGGATCCACTAGTATGCACATTCTTCTCCGGTTGAGTTGCTCTGTTGCGTATTGCCGCCTGTGACCGATGCTGCCATGGTCCAGCAGCCCAACGCGCGCAAAGGGACTCCCAATAGTCCCTCCGCAGCCAAACAGGGGCGTAATCCACCCAAGCCATAGGATCCCGGTTGCCTGTGGTCTTCATTGCCTTGTCCCGTGCCTCCCACATCGACTTTCTTAAATTAGTCTGGGCCGTAATCTCCCAGACGGCTCGAGCCCGAGGGAGATCCTCGAGTCTCGTGAACGCGAACCTCCGCTGTAAAGAAATAAAATTAATCAACGTTCTGCAATAAACCCAAATTAATAATAATTGAATAAATGACTTCAACTCTTCTAAAAATAAAAATACCGTAAACATGTCAAATAATAAATTCCGGACTGGCACCGAGAAGTCTCTCCATGCATCCACTGGTCCTGAATATGTGCGTGGACTAGCGTCGTAATATAGCCGGAAGCAGACTGGGATCTATCTTCCCCCTGCAATTCCACATTAATTTTCTACATGAAATGTATATCCTAAATACAAATACAGTAACACTGAGATGATGAACTTTACCCTGAGATCCAGCATGGTTGTCGTCCTGGTAGCTGAGGCCCCTCCTCAGCTGCTGGATGCTGGCTCTCCACCTCTGTTGAAAACAATTTAGTACACTTTTATTGTATAAATTGCAAGAGACCAAACATACTAATCTATTGAAACATATGTTTACCTTGTGGTGAGGAAGAAGACGAAGGTGGCGTGGACGGGGAGGCAGTCCCTGCAAAATTTCATACACATTAGAAATTATGAATTTCAAATAAACAAGAATATAGAAATTTACCTGTCGCTGGGACGACGGGCGTGGACGGAGAGGCAGTCCCTGCAAAATTTCATACACATTAGAAATTATGAATTTCAAATAAACAACAATGTAGAAAATTACCTGTCGCTGGACGACGGGCGTGGACGGGGAGGCAGTCCCTGCAAAATTTCACACACATTAGAAATTATGAATTTCAAATAAACAACAATATAGAATTTACCTGTCGCTGGGAAGACGGGCGTGGACGGGGAGGCAGTCCCTGTAAAATTGTATGTATGTTAGTTCTCGTGAAATCAATATAAACAATAATACCCATAAGTTTTTTGTGTACATATGCATATACCTGTCGCGGACCTGGAGGCAGACGTGGACGGGGAGGCAGTCCCTCTGCCAACGGACGTGGCAACCGTCCGACTGCGTCCTCCACGTACCATATCTCTATTGATACAAATAAAGATACAGCAAGTCATCAGCACTCAATTTGAAGTAGCAATTTATTATGAACATGTAATGAACAACAACACCATTTCTTACAAAATATGCAGTATATTATCTATATTCATCATCAGATGCTGAAGACATGTTTAATTCAGCATCATCTTCATCATCATCCTGGAATTCATCCTCATCATCTGGGAGTCTTCCTCCACATCAGACTCCACCTCCCGCTCAGCGACATTTGGGTCAACTTCTTCTTGTTCGTTATCCTTATGTAAGGAAATTGTTTCATTTATATCATGAACATTGTACTGCGTAGAAGCTGCCAACTCTCGTGCGTCACTCCGATCTGATTGGAAAAAGTTGTCATTAACACCTTCGAGCTCATCCATCAGTCGGGAGAAGCTCATACTCAGGGAATAGTCTTGATTTCACTCTACATGCAGCCCACCAATCTCTTAATTTGAGGGATGTATAATTTGAATAATAAACTTGTTGGGCTTGTGCCGCCAGGATGAATGGCTCATATGTACTCAATTTGGACTTATGCTTCACATCGATTATCCATATGTTGTGTCATGACGAATAGATGTCAGGTCAAACCAATGACACTTAAACAGAAATACATTGTTGTCTTGTCCCAAAAATTGCAGTTCAATGACTTCTTCGAGAATGCCATAATAGTCAATTTCATTTTCATTGTAGGCACTTCCCTTCACACATACGCCGCTGTTCATCGTAGACTTATTCCGTCCATAATCTCTCGTGTGAAATCTGTATCCATTCACAATGTAGCCTGGATAGACACGTACAATCTTCGAGGGGCCAAAACTAATCTGTTGTACTCTTGAATCGGGAATGAAGCCTTGTTCAACCTATTATGAGATAAATAGACAAACAATGAATAAATGACTTCAACTCAGTCTGCATAAAAACATAACACTTATGTTTCAAAATAATTAGACACATACTCGAGATCTTAACCAAGTAGGAAAAGACTTCTCCCGTTCCTTTTAACCTGCACGTCAGTTAGACGTGGATTCCGTCGCAATATGACCGAGTCAAACTCTCTGCAATGTAATGTCACACAACCGTTAGGTTCTGCAGCAATGCACGCAAATGATGACGAATAAGCGTAGAGAGCTTACTGAATGTAAGGGTCTAGTTCTTCGCAATTCATGAACACGTAGATCTCCGTAGCTACCAACTCTCTGTCTTGAAGTGCGCGAGTAGATGAAGATCCGAACACCCGTCCGGCACACTTGAATACAGAGAGTCGGTCTGACACCTCGGAATCTCCACCATCATCATTACGTGGAGGTTGAGTGCGTCGGGTTCGTATTTCCGTGTCAAAGTACATCGAACAGAAGTTCGATATCTCCTCAATGAGGTACGCTGAGTAATGGAGCCCTCAACTTGTGCTTTGTTACGGACTTTCATCTTAAGATCGTGCATGCACCTACGACAATAATTCAATGCATACATAAGTAATATAAAAGATCGTCGTAATGGCAATAAATTGAGATGTAGAAATATACCTCTCAAACGGATACATCCATCGAAATTGTACTGGTCCTCCGACCCTTGCCTCATATGGTAAATGGATGATCAGGTGCTCCATTGAATCAAAGAATGCTGGAGGAAATATCTTCTCTAATTTGCAGACTGTCTGAATTATATTTTGCTCTATATTTTGCAAGTCATGAATTTTGAGTTCTGATGCAGATAAAATCCTGAAGATTGACTCAACTCAGTCATTGCTCCCCATATTTGTTTCAGCAACAACTCATGAAAAGCAAGAGGCATCAGTCTTTGCATGAAAACATGGCAGTCATGACTCTTCATTCCGTATATTTTTCCCTCGTTGACATTTAGACAACGCACAATATTCGAGACATATCCATCCGGAAATCTCAATTGCTTTAACCATTGCACATATTCCTTAATCTGTCTGGCCCCAAGCACATATGCAGCTTTAGGTTGCACCACTTTTCCTTGAACATGTTGTAGCTCTAGTTCTGGACGTTTGTAAAGTACTTTCAAATCGAAACGAGCCTTGACGTTATCCTTCGTTT
>JACBKR010006710.1:0-10715 GCA_014218235.1 Colocasia esculenta
AATCTCATGGTCTTCAAAGAGAGACTAAAATGATCGATGACGACATTTTCGGTTGATCGATTGATACAGTACGGATGGATCTAAACCGTACCAGAGAAAATTCGAGTCGGCTGATACACGCGATACGACCAACCTTGCTCAAGTGCTATATTCATATTCCACAAATGAACCTTAAAACCCGTGGTTTTGAAAACCCTATTTTCCATTGTTTGATGAAAGTGAAGCACTACACACCAAAATAAAAAAAAATCAAAATTCCTCCAAACATTGACACCTTACGATGTTTTCCACGGGCGAGATTGAATTAAAATTACAAATGAATCAAAATTTTATAGGATGGTACGCACGGTAACATAATACAATGTAACACACCAGTTCCCAAACAAATTTACAATCTAATAATGAAAAGTTTGTTGAAAAAGAATCATTTGAGAAGAAGGATTTACAAAGCGAGTAGAGGAGGCATGTTTAGCTATCAAAGAAATGTTTGTTATCAATTCGGCCAAATAATAAGTATCATTGATTAACCAAAAAAAAGCTTCATATAAATTGCTTGTTAAGTAATTTTACTAGTTAAAATCTTGTCAGATTTTTTCTCTGTCCTTTCAGTCAATAAAATTACTTGACAAGCAATTACATAAGACTTGTTATCCATCTCTGTAACCCCCAATAATTTAAAAACATATATATATATAATATGTATTATATATATATAAATATAGATCGAAAATAGAAGTTAAAAGTAAATGAACAATAAGAAATACTATTGAATCGACAATATCTATAAATTAAAACCAAATAAGCCAAAAACAAGTTATGGGTTTACTAATGGTCCATGAGATAGTTATTGAGTAAAAAATAAGAGTCCAAATGATGGATTAGAGATAAATAAGTCAAAATTCGTATCTAATTATTGATAAATTAAAAGGGGGGAAGAAAATCTCTTACAACTCATGTAATTATCTAATTAAGAGTCCTAACTTTAGCCTAATCCAATAGCCATGAAATCTGACCTTATCCTAATCTAAAACTAAAATTTAGATCAGAAGAAATTAGGATAATATAGAAAACTCGTAATTAAAGATGTAACACCCCACTTAGGCCCAGTCCAGTTATACCAACTCTCATCGAGTCCAAGTGACGTGCTACCAGGGGAAACAACCCCAACATATATCAAATGCAAGTTGATTTATTCACAAAGACATACTAATGCAGCGAAAATAAAGAACAACTCATCAACTTTAATATCCAAGTCCATAATCCATAAAAGAAGTCCACAATAGCTAAGTAGTTAAATACAAGGTTCATAACATAAGTAATGCTCACATACAATGTCACTCAACACACAAATCTAATCCTCACGCTCTGATTGATCCCGTACTAAAGCCTCGGGATCCGCCGTCTCACCTGAAATGGTAAGGAAGTATGAGTCTACAATGAAGACTCAGCAAGCAACCGAAAATGGACTACCAATCTAACATATATATAATGGTTTCAAATCATGTTATTGCATATAGATTTCATCAATCATACTACTTGTAAATAAATCATTTGGTAAACATATCTTAAGTAAAAGTATGTACAATTGCTACTTGTATAAGGCAGAATTAAGACATGTGCTAACATCAAATCGTTGGATCTTCCTTCTACTATTCTTAAGACTTGGAGAGACTCCCCAAAGTGGGCTAAGAAGGCTAGACCATCCCTTATAAAAGGGTTGGCCTTCCATACTCAGTACAGAGACGTAACCCTCAAACGTTTCCTAAGTTTTCGCCCTTACCATAATTCCACCGGAGCTGGACTACAAAAATTTCGTTGTCTGCACTAGAAAAAGTTGACAGCAAGGTTATTGCCACAAGTTGACGTCAATCGATATGGAAGTTTACCTAAAGTGACGGTAGCAATGTTGTTGTTAACCTACTGTTGACGGCAATCGATGTTGCCGTCAACAACATAGGTCGACACAGCCATCATCCTGCCCGAGAATAGGCCATATCTTCTGCAAAAAACTTAACTATACAAACTTTCACATAAATTTTTAAAATACACAATAAAATAGATATTAAATTTAAATCTATGAATAAAATTCAGGGCATCAAACCTCTCCCCCTTAAATAATTTTCATCCTCGAAGATTGATTCTAAGAAAACTCACCGAAAAGATGTGGATACTTCATCTCCATTCCCTCTTCTAGCTCCCAAGTTGCCTCTTCTTGTGCAAAATTCCTCCATAAGATCTTCACTAAGGGAATTCTTTTGGACCTCAAATGTTGAACCTTATGGTCTAGAATCTTATGGGCTGCTCCTCAAAGGATAAATCTTGCTACAAATCCACTGGCTCATAATTAAGAACATGAGATGGGTCTCGTACATACTTCCTTAGCATAGAAATGTGAAATACAGGATGGATGTTTGCCATAGATGTTGGTAGTGCCAAATGGTAAGCCACATTTCCAACCTTCTTCAAGATCTCAAATTGTCACGCCCCGACGCGGAATATCGGAGCGCGAAGGTAGTTGCAAGAAAATGGTATAGAGCGAGTACTAGACATCAAACCATTGCACATTGAATAATACTAAAGCAAATCTTTCTCATTAATAACTTTCCCAATGTCTAGTTACAACCACTAATATCAGAGCCATTCTATAGGGCCCAATTACATTGCAATAAAGGAAATAACTAACTACAACATAATGACTCGAGGGTACTCCTGGCTTCACTCTTGGTCATTCCCCTCTTCGTGAGTGTATGTGTCATCCTCGGTCTCACCTGAGAACACAACATCAAATAACGTAGGGTGAGCGATAACGCCCAGTAGGACTTAAATCTCAGGCTCAAGCAGGCTTTAAGTAATTAACGCATTTAATGGCAGAGTATCGAGAAGATAGAAGGTACAAGAGAGTCAAAATATAGCAAGAGATAGCACAAGGTAACAGGATAGCACAATAGCACGAGATCGAGTTTAGTTTCCAAAGATAGCACAAGTATCGAGTATAACACGAATAGCAGGATGGCCATAGACACAACTAGCACATGTATAATAATAGCACGACGAGTATAGCACTTGTTTGTCATTCTAGACATCGAGAGAGTGTAGCACGTTTTGTGTTTTGATTGTCATATAGATAGTCGAGATAGATAGCACTGGAGTGTAATGCCAAACACTCTGATCATTTAACTCCCATGGGCACTAGCACTTTCGGGCGCACATCCCAGGACCAGATCGGGCCCTTTATATATTTCCAGGCATTGGTTATATTGTTTATCTTTAGACAATCAGTCAATGGCCAATATAGAGTACCAAGAAGTAGATGAGAGCACTAGATGAATAGACGAGCGAGTAGAGTACAGATAAGAGCTAGTGGTCATTGCATGTAATGCGACGAGTAAACAGGCGATAGTAACAGTTGCACAACACGCGCACTTGGTGTTGGCAGTCAGGTGGAACTCACGACCCTACCACTGGCCATGTTAAGCACAGGTCCAGAGGTCCGGCGTGATTCAAGGTAAGAGCGAACTTCTAATAGCCGTTGGATCATATCGATCCTAAAGGTGTAATGGGTGTTAAGGTACAACCGGCTCGTCGACCATGTGGGAATCCATGATCAGAGGAGACTTACGGAGGCCTTGTGCAAGGGTTCACTAGTCCGGCTAAAGGAATATCCGACGGAGAGTTCACCACAAGCCAAGTAAAGTTTGTATTTAAAACGGGTGCTCGACGTTCTAGAGGAATTCTAGAATAGTGGAGCGTCGATAATGGTATATAAACAACGCAAGAAGAAACAAATACAAGTCCTTTAAAATAGGGCAATTAACATACTTTTATTGCAATAATTTACCAGATACATTATGAGATATTTTCTGCCAATTTTCAGCCACATATGGATGGTTCATGTGTGTGCATGTGTAAGAGAAATCATAGCTAGAAATAAGTCGTGAATATGTATTTTAAATCATTCAATGTAGCTCCATTTTTTTAAAACAAGTTTTTTACTGGGGGTATAACTGTAGAAAAGCGACAGAAATAATTTTTATGGATTTTCATCAAAAACCTGTGAACGCGACATAGGCCAATGAGGGTCACGACAGGTACTAGGCAGATCACGACAGGAGCATGGTAAGATCGCGACAGGGCTTGCGAATCAGGTACTGGAAACGCGACGGCTTACCTGTCGCCTTCTGGTCGCGACGGGTAGGCTGTCGCAATCGGACCTCAGAAGGTGACATATCGGGCAGTCGCGATCTGGTGGTCTGCGCCTGACTCTGACAGGAGTCAGACCAGACATTGGATTGCGAACCAGAACATTCAAATTTTGATACAGGGTTGTTTAGAAAATCATAACTAATATATACCTGATGAAAAATCACGAAATTAGTGGCAAATGGAACTAGACATGCGAGAGTACTTCCAGAAATTTGGAATTCGAGAGAGAGCATGGTTCGAACATGGTTTGAGAACGAACAAGAACGAGTAACATAGAACATGACATAGGGAGCAAGACGGATTTAATTCGAGTAACATGCTCAACAGAAATTAGGGCTTTCATGGTCAAAATATCCCTAACAAGATCAAGTATTTACAATAAAAATTTCGTAGCATGGGATCAAGTGTACAAGGAGATAAGAATTAAACATGATGTCTCGGGGTATCATGTTTGCAGAACTTCAAAATCAAGAACAAAATATTGGCTCGAGGAAAAATCATGAAACAAGAGGGCTATTGTTCCTAGTGATTGGAACTACCTATAGATGATTTGATTTGGTTTTGCTTGTGAGAATGCCTACCTTTGACTCGATTTGTCTTCTAGGGCTTAAAACTCCAAGAACGAGGAAGAAGCTCCAAGAACTCCTTCTCCCCACGAGATCCTCTCCTCCTTGGCCTCTTCTCCACGTCCAAAACCTTTGGCAACGAGCTAGGGTCGGCCAAGAGGATTTAAGAGGTCTATTTATGTAAACACAAGTTCCTATTCCTACTACTACTCAAATTCCTCTTAATTCTGAGATTTCCTAACTCCACCTTTCCTCTCTTACTTTCCAATCTCTAATTGGGTTAGGATAGTATCTAAATTCGTGCTAGACTATATGGGGTAGGTTTAGGAATCCAATTCCAACTCTAACTGCCACTTTTATTGCTTTAATAACCCCTTTCCAAATGATATAATTAAACTCCGAATTTAGGGTATTTTCTTATTATTCTCCCCTTGCAAATCATTTTTTGACCCAATAAATTCTAGAGGATCCATTAATCAAAGCCCATTACTCTTTTCCATGTAATGGGTTTTATTTAATGCTCTTTTCATTTAAATATCTATTTAGCTAGGTTTTAATTCTTTATTTAAATTTTTATTTTTCTTAAAAATTCAGGTTGCTACACAAATGGTCCAATGAACCTTGGTTCAACTTCCCACGCCGACCAAATCTGATTACCTCCTTTGTTGGAGAAACCTTAAGAAAACTGCTCTCCCACTTCAAACTCTAAATGCTTCCTTCTATTATCTGCATAACTTTCTGTCGGTCCTGGGATACCTTTAATCTTTGCTAAATTAGATGAATTTTATTAGATGTTTCTTTCACAATTTCAGGTCTAACTAGCTGTCTATCACCAGCTTCCTCCCAACACAAAGGAGATCTACAAGGCCTGCCATACAAAGCCTCAAATGGCGCCATAACCTATGCTTGCATGAAAACTTTATTATAGGAAAACTCTACAAGAAGTAAATGTCGTTCCCAATCACCCTTCCAATCTAGAGCACACGCTCTCAACATGTCTTCAAGAGTTTGGATTGTCCTTTCGGACTGTCTATCTATTTGTGGGTGAAATGTTGAGCTAAGTTTCACTTGTGAACCAAGAGCAACCTGCAAACCTTGCCATAACCTTGAAGTAAACCTTGGATCTCTATCCGAAATGATGGATCTCGCAACCCCATGCAATCTAACAATACTATCCACATAAAGCTTGGCTAAACTCTCAACAAACTGCTTCTTTTCATAGGTAAGAAATGAGTGGTCTTGGAGAATCTATCCACAATAACCCAAATAGAGTCATTGCCCCTAAAAGATCTGGGCAAACTTGAGACAAAATCCATGGTGACTTCTTCCCATTTCCATAACCAAATATCAATCTTCTGCATTAGTCCTGATGGTCTCTGTCGTTCTGTCTTCACTTGTTGGCATGTCAAGCATCTAGCCACAAAGTCAGCTACATCTCTTTTCATACATTGCCACCAGAAAGTCTATTTCAGATCTTGATATATTTTACCACTACCTGGATGTATTGTAAACTTGTATCTATGAGCCTCTTCCAAAATCTGCTTCCTAACATCAGCAATGTCTGGCACACATACTCTATGCTGAAATCAGATGACACCCTCCTCATCACGAGCAATGCCTGACTTCCCAATCATCTCCTGCAACCTAGGATCGGTCTTCTGACCTTCCACCACACTGTCTAGTATAGTAGACTTGATAGACAACTGAGCCACAAAAGCCTGACACAATTGTGATTCAACCTCCACTAAAGCACAAACTGCATCTTCCATTAATTTCCAATCCTTCTGCATTGCAGTCCTCTTCCTGTTTAGCGCGTCGGCTACCACATTAGCCTTGCCTAGGTGATATTGCAACTCAAAATCATAATCCTTTAAGAATTCAATCCATCTCCTTTGCCTTAGATTCAGCTCCTTCCGTGAGCAACAAATACTTGACACTTTGATGATCAGAGAATACCTCAAAGTTGACACCATAAAGATAGTGTCGCAAATCTTCAAGGCATGAACCACTGCTACCAACTCCAAATCATGGGTCGGTAGTTATGCTCATGCTCCTTTAGTTGTCAAGAAGCATAGGCAACCACTTTCGCATCCTGCATAAGCCACACCGAGACCAATGTGAGAAGCATCTGTGTAGATCATGAAACCATCTACCCCGCTAAGTAAAACTAACACAGGGCAGACGTCAACCTATTTCTCAACTCTCGAAAGCTCTACTCACAATCCTCGGACCATACAAACTTGACTCCCTTCCTTGTAAGCTTGGTTCATGGTGCCGCAATGGATGCAAAGCTCTCTATAAAGCGGCCGTAATAACCAGCTAATCCCATGAAACTCAGTATTTTATATGGTGATCTTGGAGTCTCCCATTCTAACACTGCCTTCACCTTTGATGGATCCACAGCTATACCATCTCCCGAAATTACATAACCAAGGAAATGAACTTCCTTCATCCAAAAGTCACACTTAATAAGCTTGGAAAATAGTTTTTTTTCTCTCAAAACCTCTAGCACAGTCTTCAAATGCTCACGGTGAGATGCTTCATTAGGAGAATATATCAAAACATCATCTATGAAGACCACTGCAAAACTATCCAGATACGGCCTAAAGACCCGATTCATCAAATCCATAAATGCTGCTGGGCATTCTTCAGGCCAAAAGGCAATATTAGGAACTCATAATGACCGTACCTCATCCGAAAAGCCGCTTAGATGTGTCATCGGCCTTTATTCGGAGTTGGTGGTAAACCAGACAAAGATCTATCTTTGAAAATACTGAAGCTCCTTGCAACTGATCAAATAGGTCATCAATACGGGTAAAGGATACATGTTCTTGATTGTTACTTGATTAAGCTTCCGATAATCAATGCATAGCCTCATCGAACCATCCTTCTTCTTAACAAAGAGGATTGGAGCTCCCCATGGCAAAGAACTTGGACAAATGAAACCCTTGTCCAACAAGTCTTGCAACTACTTTCTGAGCTCTGCCAATTCTGCTGGTGCCATACGATAATGTGACTTGGAAATAGGAGTTGTACCTGGCATCAACTCTATAGCGAACTCAATCTCTTTTTTCGGCGGCAAACTAGAAAGATCCTCGGGAAAAACATCCGCATAATCATGAACAACCTCAATCTCTTCAACATGTGGGGTTTTAGTGTCTTTAGAACAACGACACTAGCCAAGTACGCACTGCAACCTTTATTCAACATCTTGGCCGCCTTTAATGCTAACACCACAAACTTTCAAGCCATGTTCTTGAATAAGGGATGTGAAAACTCATCATCACTTGGAATACGGAAAATGATTTTCTTCTTCCGACAATCTAATAGAGCATAGTGTTCTTCCATCCAATCTAGACCCAGAATGGTATCATAGTCTTTCATCTTTAATAGATAAAAACACCCTGCCTATAAGACCCGGCCTCTTGGGCCCTTAGCCCTATCCTCATGGTTGCGACGGACCCCTTGGTCGCGACATTGTCGTGCCAGAGGAGCTGATCGCGACATGCTTTGGTCGCGGCACACCTAGCCGTCGCGTTCTGGTCACGACGGGGTGGGCGTCGTGTTCTTGCCGCGGCATCTGGAGGGTGATGCGACTCTGGTTCTGACCGTTCTGACCGTTGTCCTTTCTGTCAGACGGCCTTGTCGGGTGTCAGGAGCATACGATTGTGACGCGACCTGGCAGGCCGTCGCATTAAGTTTTCCCGATCTTCGAGGTTTGACCACTTTTGGTGTCACACTGAGGTAGGCGGTTGCGACATGGTCGGTACCTGCAGGGCGATCGTGACAAGGTTGTTGTCATGCCGACCCGACCGTCGTGTCTTAGGTGCCATCAGTTAAAAATCGAGACAGGCGACACTTTCCCCTCTCCTTCCTTTTCTCTTTCTTCTTCTTCTTCTTCCTTCTTCCTCCCCGAGCCCTCTTGTGTTCTCCGGCTTATTCGGGTGCTCGTGGCGAGGAGGTGACGTCTCCTTGGAGTAGGCGATGTCTGTGTGTTGCTAGGAGCGAGGAAGGTGGCCATTCCGACGTGAAGGCCTCAACAGGTCAGCTCTACTCATTGAGGTAGGGACCTTGTCTTACTCTCATTCTAGCATGCTCCCCTTCCCCTTGAGATCTCTGTTTCTCCATGGTACTGGGGTTGTGGGGTGTGTGAGATCCTGCTCGGGGTTGGAGAGGTTTCCTTCGAGTGTAGATTTCCATGTAATGCATGCTTCGTGGGGTTTGAGGGTGGTTTGGTTGTCTACAAGCTTTCCTACATGTTTTCCATGCTCCCCTTCCCCTGTGGTGTGGTTTGTGCCAGTTTTGGGGTGGTCCCTTGGAGGACTATACCAGGACCCCTCTCGGCTGAGTTCGAGACCGGCCTATGGGTCGCAAGGATGTCGTGACGCATGCACCGACCGCGACAGCCAAAGCTGTCGCAGAGGGCATGGATGTCGTGACATCATCGTGAAGACCAGGGGAATCGCGACAAGGTCGCAGCTGGCCTTGGCATCGTGACAGTGTCGTGACAACCACATGTGTCGCTACAATATCAGATGCAGGTAGTTCTTGCGGAGTTCTATTTCTCGTGGAGTCTTCGCTGTTTCCAGTTCTTTCTGTACCCATGGCACCAGTGCTAGTTCCTAGTACGGTCCTACACTAGTCATTCGCCTGGTGCTCGGCACCTGAGGGCTTGTCCCGTGAGAGAGGTTGTTACATTTACCTGGGACCCCTTTCCCCGTGCGCCTGTAGAGGGAGTGCTCCGGGCGGCAGGCGTGCTTGAGTCACAAACTCTAGAGCAGAGGGAAAAATTGTGGTTAGGACAGCGGCGTTGAGTCATTTACAGAGCTCTCATGGTTGGTCTGGGACTCCAAGGCCGTTTGGAGTCTTCCCGGCACAGGCCAGTCAGTCCTTCTTCTCACTGCCTCGCTCTTTGTGGCCCCGGAACCACTTAGAGAGACCAGCGTGGGACTGTAGTCTGGCCAGACTACGACGGTTACTGTTGTGGTTACTTGTGTTCCTGCCCCCACTCTGACGAGATGTGGAGGTTTGGACCTGGGTCGAGGGTAAGACGTCAGTGGACGCTCCTGACCGGTTGACTAGTGGTAGTGGTTTCCATAGCTAGTGTCTCTTGTCCAGGCAGGGTTTTTCTGTCTGTGTTTCCAGCCGTGTGGTGGTCATGACGTGCAGGTCGTACGTAGTTTTTTGACCGCAGTGTCTTTCCGTATTGTTGCTAGTTAGTCAACTTTGCTTCTACATATTCTTGTGTAGTTTAGAATATATATAACTGTTGTCATTTTGTTGTTGATTATATATATATTTCTTTCCCGCCTGTTAGAGCCAGTAGGAGATTGGTAGTCCCTACTGAGCTTCTGTTGTGAAGCTCATCCCTCTTTTTCTAGGTGAGACTTCTCAGCAGCGGCAGGTTGCGCGTCGGGCGAAGGAGACGGGGCGGTAGTCGTCGTCCCCATAGCTAGTAGTGGTTTCCCCCTTCAGTTGTACTTCACTCTCGGGGCATGCCCCTAAGGGATCTATTCTTCCCTTCTTTACTTGTACTTGTTGTGCGTTGGGACTATACCTAGAGTGATATGCTGCGGTCTCGCTCTTCTTTCTGCTTCCGCATGTGTGCTCCTAGTTCAGTAGTTGACGTTTATTCCTTTACACATTCTATTAGACTTGTGTTATAGCTCTTCCGGGTCCTCGGATCCGGGTGGCGTCTGCGAAAATGGGTCCTCGGCTTATGTTGAGGGTCCGGTTCTCGGGGTCATTACACTGCCAAATCCCGCTCATCTATGCACACATACAATGAGGGAAAAACTTCTTAGTGATCATAGCTCCTGCTGGTGTATGCAGAGATAAGAGAAATATCCAAATCAATAGCTTCTGCATCGGACTCTTTAAGTAACACCTTTGTAAACTTCTTAGTCACAAATGTATGTGTAGCACCAGTATAAAAAAGAACTCTAC
>JACBKR010006711.1:0-10718 GCA_014218235.1 Colocasia esculenta
AAAATCAACATCTGCGCCAAGACCATGGCATAGAACTCACTGACTAGCCTCCTGGGGGACTTCCCGAGGGCTTCCGCTTTCAGCTCCGCTGAAACTGAGGTCTGACCCCAACTGATCGGGTCAAGGGCTATTTTGATCCGAGCTGTTTTAGGAGGCACTTTCGAAGAGGACGTCGTCGAGGGTTGGAGGCGTTTCATCGGCCTCTCTTCGATAGCCAGCTGTGAGGTAGCGGCCCTCGAGCTATCTTCCTTCTCCTTCCTCGCAACGCTGGCAGGAGCCTCAGGCATCTCCAGAGGGCGCTTCTCAAGGCATTTCTTATCTCTCTGACCCCGAACGAGGTCGGCCAGTGAAGGGCCCGCCCTTACCTTGCGCACCGGGGAGGTCATGTCGGCCATCACTACAAAAGAGCCAACCAATGTGTCAGTAAAACTCGAGGAACTTTAAAGAAAATATAGAGATAGGGTGACGACGACCTTCTGAGCCTTCGGCAATCAGCTCGAGCAACGCGTCGGATGTGATGACCAGTCTGTCCCCATGTAATTTTAATTAATTACATATATATATATATATATATATATTGATGATTAACAAAACCAAACAAAAGTTTATCAATTATATCTAATGAATATTTCATAAGTCTTAAGTACAGGAAAAATACCAAGGTCAAACAAGCCAATAAAGGTATGCATTACTTCTCTGAAGCCTTAATCTTTTCAACATGATATTTCTCTAAGTCCATATCGACTTCTATTGAAGGCCATAACGATTTCTTT
Source organism: Colocasia esculenta (assembly GCA_014218235.1). Taxonomy (NCBI): domain Eukaryota; kingdom Viridiplantae; phylum Streptophyta; class Magnoliopsida; order Alismatales; family Araceae; genus Colocasia; species Colocasia esculenta. The sequence continues at coordinate 774 of JACBKR010006711.1, forward strand.
ATAAGCATATCGATTTCAATAGAATTATCATAACGATTTCCTTTCTGGCTGAAAAGTCATGTTGTTTCAAACAAATCGATGCCGTAACGAATTTATAAGTGATCGCAACGATTTCCTTATAAGACTAAAAAGTCATGTTATTTCAAACAAGTCGATGCCGCAACGACTCTATAAGTTACCTTAACGATTTCTTTAGAGCATGTAACGACTTGCTCGTCACAATGACTCTATAAGTTACCGTAACGATTTCTTTAGAGCTCGTAACGACTTGCCTATCGCAACAACTCTATAAGTTATCGCAACGATTTCTTTAGAGCCCGTAACGACTTGCTCGTCACAACGACTCTATAAGTTACCATAACGATTTCTTTAGAACTCGTAACGACTTGCCTGTCATAACGACTCTATAAGTTATCGCAACGATTTCTTTAGAAAGCGCAACGACTTGCTTGTTGTAACGATTCATAAGTTACCGTAACGACTTCTTTAGAACTCGTAACGACTTGCTTGTTGTAATGATTTCATAAGTTACCGTAACGACTTCTTTAGAACTCGCAACGACTTGCTTATTGTAATGACTTCATAAGTTACCATAACGATTTCCTTAAGAGTTCATAACGACTTGATAAGTATTCATAACGATTTCTTTAGAATTCACAACGACTTGCTTTGTATAATGATTTGTTAAGTATTTCACATCGATTTCTTCAGAAACACAACGATTTGCTTTGTGCAACGATTCATTAAGTGTTCATGATATATCTTCTGTCACATAACGATTTGCTATGACTCATAACGATTTCATAAGTCATATAGTCATCGATTTCATATCTTGATATCTTATTCATCTTAAAAGCATTGACTAGTCAAAGCCCACGTAGACATCTCTCTGACGCTTTTGCATTTATGAGATCTGAACGTATCTCTGCATGCATGCAGACCATATCGTGCCTACTCTAATTACGTCCTTTAGACTTAAGCTATTTTGCATTACTATTTTCATGTCTATTGCTACTGACGTTGACTGACATCAGAGACAAATTTGCTGTCTGCTATTTGAGATTGACATTTGTGTAGACCTCTGAACTAGCTTCATGGTACAATGTTAAACAAAATAGAAGCCAATGGATATTTCTGAAGATCTCATCTCTTTGCGTGCTCAAGTGATCAAAAGACTGTTGACTGGAAGCTTCCAAGACTCCAGATGTCATTCAGTCTAACTACTACTCAAAAGAGAGACAACGGACACTTCAACGTCTACATTTCAAATTGAAGATATAAATTCAAGTCAGAAGAACAGAAGAAAGACAGAGATCGCGCATTCAAGCATTCAAATTCTTCTGAAGAAAGTCCAGAGCCAAGAACCTTCATTCCACTTAGCTTTTGCTCTTTTGCTCTCCACTAGTTTGTGAAAATCTTGAGAGAGCCTGTATAGTTCTGAGAGTGTGCCTTGTTTAAATCTCTTTGCTCTCAGTTCTAGTTGCTTCAGATCCTTGCTTGTCAAAAGCTTGATCTAGGGGCTTGAATTTCATTCACTCTTTTGTGTTGTTCCCTTCGGGTGTGAAGGAAGACCTGGTGGTATCCAGGGTGTAATCCCTTCGGCTGTGAAGGAAGACCTGGTGTGGTATCCAGGGTGTTGTTCCCTTCGGTTGTGAAGGAAGACCTGGTGTGGTATCCAGGGTGTTGTTCCCTTCGGTTGTGAAGGAAGACCTGGTGTGGTATCCAGGGTGTGTTCCCTTCGGGTGTGAAGGAAGACCAGCTGAGCTGGGTGTTGTAGCGTCCTTAGGGGACTGTACCCTAGTTAGTGAAATCCTGAGTTATTACTCAGGGACTGGACGTAGGACTCCTAAGGAAAGGAGGTCCGAACCAGGAAAACCTTGTGTTGTGTGATGTCTTCTTTGTGTGTTTGTTATTTAAACTAACTATCACTAACCTACTTCGAAGAACGTTGTGTGAATGTTTTTAGTTACAGGTATCTTCTAGATTAATTTTTAAAGACCCATTCACCCCCCCTCTGGGCTCGTCAACTGGGCAACAGGATGGTTCGACCAGTTAGGTTTCTCTGCTTCCCGTAGGTAGGAGAAATCCAAAAGCTCAGATTTTCTAAGCTTGGGTAGCCCGAACGCTTGCTTCGGACGTCGACCTCGGACCACTCGGTCGGAAAGGGCCAACCAGAGGGAGAATACAAGAAAATGAAGTTCCTCTTACATCATGAATGGATGATGGGAGGCGGTTAAGGATTTGTCGCCCGTCTGAGATGAGAAGTAGAGCCAATCTCCAAACGGCTTTACGGAGAAGCAATAAAAGAAAAGGCGAAGTGTCGGGGACACGCCGGCCGATACACAAACGGCGAGGAATCCAATGACCATCCGCCACGAGTTTGGTGCTAGTTGAGAAGGGGCAGCGTCGAGCTCAAAGAGCAAAGCTATGATGAAGGGGTGGAAAGGGAAGTGTAGGCCGGCGCGAATCGCCTTGGAATATATGCAAACCACCCCTCTAGAACGTGATGGGCTCGAAAACATTTATTGGCGAAAAACACGACGTCGGCTGAAAGGGAGCGGCTCAAGCATTTCCTAACCAGTAGAAAGTCTCGGAGTTCATCTCACACCATGCGTTAGCGATGTTGTCGGCTAGACGACGGTCCCTCGAGATATGAGCAAAGGAAGCATGAGGGACATAGCCCCCAGGCTGGGCTTTCAAAATGAAACCCTCCTCTACTGGGCCATAAACAAAGGTGGCGGTCCTTTGATCGTATGAAGAAGGGGCGTCGCTATCTGTCCTAGAGGAAGACTCCCCATGAGAGGACTGAGACTGCGTTAGGCTCATCGCTTACCCGAGGGAGGAGAGCAAGCAAGGTCTGAGCTGATGACGCGTTCTAGGGTGATGAGGTAAAAGCACGACGTCGGAAGAAGGCTTCGCAGTCGCCAGAAACCACCCTCAAGAAAAGAAGCAGGCAACCCCAGCTCCGCGATGATCCGCCTATTTATAGGATCAGTGGCCTAAGCGTGATCGAACGATCGATGGCAAGCTAAAAACTTTGAGCGGACGAGGCGCCGCCACGCGTCAGAAGCCCGACAGGCAAGAGGCGTTCACCCGGATCGTTAATGCTTGCCACCTTTTGGATAGTACCATCATTAGCAAGGGAATCGAGGCAATCTTGCGGCGATTGACCTCTCAAATCATCCATAAATGTGCACGATCTCCCACGCGACCCCTAAATCATTATGTCAGAAAACGCACCCGCAATCGGCGCCAGCGAATAGCGAAATCGGCCTCGGTATGCGTAAATAGCAGGCATCGCAAAATTAAAAATTAAAAAGATTGGTCTTGCTTGGCTTCTCCTCAGATCTTGTAACCTCTCCGACAAGAACCCGAGGGGCCAATGATGCTGGGTGCCAGTCGCAGAGACTGCCGCCGACGACGTCTTCCAGAATTTGGCGATCCGACGCTTCCGACGCATGGGTCCTCGGCAGATCCAGGGGCAAAGATCATCTAATCGCTACACGAGGTAAGTTCAGCTGGCCTTGCGCCTGTTAACCTTGCGAGCTTGATATGGAAGGGCTCGAGGATCTCGGGCCATGACACCTCCCCCCTTTGCAGCTGGCAATCGCTAGCTGTGATCCAGGAGGGGGGGGGGGCTCCCGGTGATCGTGCCCCCTGCCTTAAAACCACCCCTTGGCATAACAAGGAAATCAAAGACGCAAACTAAGGCAACTGGCAGTGGCCTGCCTCGCAAAAACCCCCCTATAAAAGCAAAGGAGACACCACCGAACAAAGGTATGCTACTCGTGGCATTGAAACTCTCTTCCCCCCTTTTTTTCACTTGTCTAACTTGGGCGTCAGAGTGTCTCCCCACCGAGGCGACTCGGGGGTTTGTGCAGGCGGAGCTTTGTCGACCTTCGCCGACGACGACACGCCATCACCCGGGGCCCACTCGGATTGACCCTGGTCAACCCCCTTTGCCCTTGCAGCAACAGCAGGTATTTAAACAAGGTGATTATGTCATTCTTACTGACGGTTCATCTTAGTTATCCTTAGTTGATAAAAGACATATGTCTTTAAACTATAAATCTAAGAGCTATCTCTTTTGTGCTTTGTCTAAGAAAGAATTTAATAGAGTTTCTGCATGTAGATCTACTAAAGAAATGTGGGAAAAATAAAAATAAGTTATGAAGGTACTGACAAAGTTAGACAAACCAGAATAGATATTCTTGTTTCTCAATATGAACAATTTAGAATGCTACCAAGTGAAAACATTACTCAAATGTATAATAAGTTCAGTGATATAACAAATAGACTAAGTTCATTAGGTAAGAATTATACAAATGAAGAAATAATTAGAAAAATTCTCAGATCTTTAACTCAATCTTGGACTCCTAAAGTAACTGCTATAGAAGAAGCAAATGATCTAACTGAACACTCTATAGAAAAGTTAATAGGATCACTTATGGCTCATGAAATCAACATAGAAAGATTTTCTGAAAGCTTTTTTAAAAAGAAAATGTCTAATACTTTGAAAGTTGTAGCCTCTCCTTCTTCCTCCTCGTCTGAAGATACAAAGGAAAACTCTGAAGACAGTGATGATGAAGCTACGCTATCAAGAAGACTTCAAAGAATTCTTGCCAAGAAAAAGAAGTATGGATTTAAGAGATACATCAAGAAGGACAAAAAGTGTAAAGAATCAACATGCTATGAATGCAAGCAGCCAGGTCACTTCAGATCAGAATGTCCTCAGCTCAAAAGAAAAGATCTAGCATAAAGATATGAGAAAAAGAAAGGTAAAGAAAAGAAATACAAAAAATTCAAGAAGAAAGTAATGGCAGCCACATGGGACAATGAAGAAGTAACAAGTTCAGACTCCTCAAGTTCAAAATCACAAGAAGAAGAAGCAAATCTAGCCCTCATTGCAGAACTAGAACAGGTAACCTCTGAAACTTCCTTCACTCTATGTTCAGAATCTGATTCTGATAGTCTAGAAGATGCATTTAACGAACAATATGATAAATATAAAATTGTTGTTAAACAAATGAAAGTTCTCAAATTAAATCTAGTCAACGAAGAAAATCTAACATTTTTCTAAAATCTAAAATAGAAAGATTAGGACAACATTTAGCTGAAACTAAAAGAACAAATGAGTTATTGTGTGAAGAATTAAAAACTAAAAATAATAAAATTATGGAACTTGAACATAATCTAAATGAACTAAAGAATGAAGAAAAATTAAGAAAATAAAATGATTATTTAAGAGCTTCCATAGACAAAATAACTAACTGTAAAGCATCTTTAGTAGTAAAACTATAAAAGTTGCTAGAATAGGTAAAAAGAAGTATGGAGTAAAATATAAACCATCTGTAAACGAAGAGAAAATTATTTATCGTGAACAATATCCAACTCCTAACTTTTTAAAAGAAAAGTTAATTAGAACATATAGAAAGTAAATCAACATCATTACAAATAAGAAATGAAAAATAATGTGAGAACAAAACCAAAGAATGCATATAATCTATGTTGCTCCCATTGTAACCAATTAGGACACATCATTAGCACCTGCATCACTAGACATCTACACTGGATTCCAAAAACTAACCTTCAAGGACCCAAGAAAATTTGGGTACCAAAGGTCTCAACTTAATTTTGTTTGCTGGGGCGCTTGAAAGCATCCAAATGATACTTAAATAGTGGATGCTCAAGGCATATAACAGGTGATAGAAAGCTATTCACAAGTTTTAGAAGCGAAATTGGTCAAGTTACATATGGAGACAATGGAAAAGGAAAAGTTATTGAATATGAAACAATAGGAATGAAGACCAAAGATTTAATAGAAGATGTATTATATGTTGAAGGAATCAAGCATAACCTCATCAACATCAGTCAACTATGTGACAAAGGTCACTTAGTCAAGTTTCAGAATGATAAGTGTATAATTCTAAAAGATAAGAAAGTAGTCTTTGAAGCTCACAGAATGAAGAATTTGTATACACTTCAACTGACAGAACTGAAAGAAGTCAATCTATGTCTTTCAACTACCAAAATAATGAGACTGATTTGTGGCACAGAAGACTAGAACATGCCAACACTGCAATAATAAAAAAATTAATAAAGCATGATCTAGTTGAAGGTCTTCAAAGCTTAAATTGAAGAAATCTAGAATATGTACAGCTTGTGCAAAAGGGAAGATGACCAAGACATCCTTTCAGTCCAAGACAATGATAACAATTTCAAAACCATTGGAACTCATCCACATGGATTTATTTGGACCAATAAGCACTACAAGTCTTGGAGGAAAGGTCTATGGCTATGTAATTGTGGATGATTACTCAAGATACACTTGGGTATCATTTTTGGAAGCAAAATAAAAAACTTTCTCAGCTTTCTAGAAATTCAATAAACTCGTACAAAAGAGCCAGAAATATGAGATAATCAGTATCAGATCTGATCATGGAGGAGAATTCAAAAATAAAGATTTCATCCAATTCTGTAAAGAAAATGGAATAGAGCATAACTTTTCTGCTCCAAGTACTCCTTAGAAAAATGGTGTAGCAGATAGGAAGAAAGAATACTACTTAATATGAAAAAAACTATGTTGTTAGAGTACAATCTACCAAGGTATTTTTGGGCAAAAATAGTCAACCCTACATGCTACATCATCAACAAAACTATGATAAACCAATTTTGAATAAGACTCCATTTGAACTTTACAGTCATCTACGACCCTTTGGTTGTAAGTGTTTCATTCTAAATAATGGTAATGATAATATAAGAAATTAGATGCTAAAGATGAAGGTTTTATATTAGCATATATTTCAAAACCTACAGGATATAAGGTGTTTAACAGAAAAACTCTAACAATTGAACAAATTGGTCAAGTTTTATTTGATGAAACTAACAAAACAAATTGGTTAAGAAGAAGAAGATGATGTTAGAGAGCTGATCTGAAGCATGGAGTAGGTGAGACTACAGCCATAAATGCTTGGATTGATCCTTACACCTTCAGAGAAAGAATTTCTGAATCTTCTATCCTTTTGACAAGTTGACAGATCCATCTTTGACGTGCTTTACTACAAAAGTCTGCACAATAAATGCTGACACCTAGACAACTTCTCTTTGTCTAAATTGTCAGTCAACATTAGTAGTCATGTAGTATGAAGGTATACCAAACAGGAAGGTTATTCTGACATCACAGAAAGCAAGACTTTATGTGACACATGAAGTAAGCAATGATATATCGTGTAGAAATATTATAATACCACAATAAATGATCAAGATCTTAGGATACAGCATGATGCGCGGGATGGTTTTTGAAATCCACAGAGTCTTAAGCATATACATTTTTAAATATTATAAGGAATGATTCTTAAATACAAAGATAAAGCAAGACTGTTCAAGAGCTTTATAATTTACTTGAAAGTGAAGAACATTCAGTATAGAAATGATATTGATATCAAATGATGACACAATCATGTGAGAAGGTAATCCATGTTGAAACCAAGTCGATGTGAACATAATCCACTTATTAATGAAATCATTGTTCTCATAAGAAATCGTTGTTTAAGTAAAATCGATCATGAAATCGTTGTTTCATGAAGAAATCGTTGTTTAAGTAAAAGTGAATCGTTGTTTGAGAAAATCATTGTTTAAGTGGGCAAATCATATTTAAGTGACAGCAAATCGTTGTTGTGATCAAATCGTTCTTTAAGTGTGAAAAAATCATTGTTGTGATCAAATCGTTCTTTAAGTGAAAGCAAATCGTTGTTGCGATCAAATCGTTCTTTAAGTGAAAGCAAATTGTTGTTGCGATCAAATCATTTTTTATGTGAAAGAAAATCATTGTTGCGATCAAATCGTTGTTTAAGTGAAAGAAAATCGTTGTTGTGATTAAATCGTTGTTTAAGTGAAGATGATGTTGTGTGTAGGGATCTGGAACAAGCTTCTCTTGAACAGAAAGATAAAGATAAGTGATGATCAGTCCATCTCCATATAAAATTTATCATGAATTATATATGTAATTTTTGGTGATTAACAAAACTTTGTAAAATGCTGTCTCACAAATGTTTCTAAAGATTATCCACAAAAAATAAACAAGCAAATTTGTAAGTTATCCCACACACTGCTGCAAGTTCAAATGCATATATTTTGTCTAAGTACACAATGATTTTCTTTATAGAAACAACAATTCGATCGCCATAACGATTCTATAAGTCACTTAAATAACAATTTTCGTCTCACAACGATTTTATAAGTAAAACAACGATTTCGGTCTCACAACGATTTCATAAGTAAAACAACGATTTTCGTCTCACAACGATTTCACAAGTAAAACAACGATTCCGTCTCACAATGATTTCATAAGTAAAACAACGATTTGCTTTTACTTAAAGAACGATTTGATTGAAACAATGATTTGCTTTCACTTAAACAACGATTTGATCGAAACAACGATTTGCTATCACTTAAACAATGATTTAATCAACAACGATTTGCTTTCACTTAGACAACGATTTGATCGCAACAACGATTTGCTTCACTTAAAAAATGATTTGATCGCAACAACAATTTGCTTTCACTTAAAGAACGATTTGATTGCAACAACAATTTGCTTTCACTTAAAGAACTATTTGATCGCAACAACAATTTGCTTTCACTTAAAGAACGATTTGATCACAACAACGATTTGTTTTCACTTAAAGAACGATTTGATCACAACAATGATTTGCTTTCACTTAAAGAATGATTTGCCCACTTAAACAACGATTTGCTCAAAACAACAATTCACTTTTACTTAAACAATGATTTCTTCAAGAAAACAACGATTTCATGATCGATTTTACTTAAACAACGATTTCTTTATGAGAACAATGATTTCATTAATAAGTGGATTATGTTCACATCGACTTGGTTTCAACATGGATTACATTCTCACATGATTGTGTCATCAATTTGATATCAATATCATTTCTATACTGAATGTTCTTCACTTTCAAGTAAAATTATAAAGCTCTTGAACAGTCTTGTTTTATCTTCGTATTTAAGAATCATTCCTTATAATATTTAAAAATGCATATGCTTAAGACTGTTGATTTCAAAAACCATCCCGCGCATCATGCTGTATCCTAAGATCTTAAAGAATGATTTGTTTTCACTTAAAGAACGATTTGATCACAACAACGATTGCTTTCACTTAAAGAATGATTTACCCACTTAAACAACGATTTGCTCAAAACAACGATTCACTTTTACTTAAACAACGATTTCTTCATGAAAACAACAATTTCATGATCGATTTTACTTAAATACGATTTCTTTATGAGAACAATGATTTCATTAATAGTGGATTATGTTCACATCGACTTGGTTTCAACATGGATTACATTCTCACATGATTGTGTCATCAATTTGATATCATATCATTCTATACTGAATGTTCTTCACTTTCAAGTAAAATTATAAAGCTCTTGAACAGTCTTGCTTTATCTTCGTATTTAAGAATCATTCTTATAATATTTAAAAATGCATATGCGTGGATTTCAAAAACATCCCGCGCATCATGCTGTATCCTAAGATCTTGATCATTTATTGTGGTATTACAATATTTCTACACGATATATCATTGCTTACTTCATGTGTCACACAAAGTCTTGCTTTGTGTGATGTCAGAATAACCTTTCCTGTTTGGTATACCTTCATACTACATGACTACTAATGTTGACTGACAATTTAGACAAAGAGAAGTTGTCTAGGTGTCAGCATTTATTGTATGCAGGACTTTTGTAGTAAAGCACGTCAAAGATGGATCTGTCAACTTGTCAAAAGGATAGAAGATTCAGAAATTCTTTCTCTGAAGGTGTAAGGATCAATCCAAGTATGGCTGCAGTCTCACCTACTCCATGCTTCAGATCAGTCTCTCTAACGTGCATGAAGCTATGAGACAACAGACATTTCAACGGC
>JACBKR010006712.1:0-10730 GCA_014218235.1 Colocasia esculenta
ATCCTTGTGTTGTGTGATTGTCTTCATTGGGTATTGTTATTTAAACTAACAAGTAACTAACGCTGTTCGAAGATCGTTTGTGTGATTGTTTTTGTTACAGGTATCTCCTAGATTAATTTATAAAACCCATTCACCCCCCCTCTGGGCTTGTCAACAGGGCAACAGACTTGAAATCTGCGACGGACACAGTCGTTGCAATTAGGAAGACAGTGTGCTGTTGAAACATGAGTAATTTGTAAGGGATCAAATCGCGACAGACTACACCGTCGCCTTTAGGTTTAAAATGCGATGGTCCTGTCTATCGCGTTCATAACGCGACATGCAGCATGTCGTGATCATCCTTGAGTCGCGACGCTTCGATACGTCGCGTTCAAGTGATGTTTTCAAAATCGTAATATAAAAATGACGAAAATACATGAGTAGGAAAATGGTCTGAATCACGACGTAGTACTACGTCACGTTCATGCATGGCACAGAAAACCACGCGGCACACAGTCGGAGGTGTCAGGATGGTCAAGTCGGAGTCTAAATCGCAACATAGGGCATGGTTGCATTTTAGATGAATGCGACGGTCTAGTACATCGTGTTCATGCAAAGAAGAACGCGACGTATGGTGTCGTCGTGTTTCCTGTTCTTGCCCAAAAATGCAGAAAACTACACAACGAAGCATGCAATGCTTATATCACCTGATCTAGGGATCTTGGAGAAAAAGTGTAAACATGAAACTTGTTGGGAACATGTAGTAGGAGAGAAATATGGCATTGGTTTCATGAGGTTTGGCCTCGGGATGTCTGAGAAAACAACATGAGCGTAAAAAGCCCTAAACATGCACGATTTTGGCAAAACACTTAATACTCAATGTATGCTCAATACAAATTGGGGAAAATGCATGCACATGAAAGTAAGATTTATGAACTACACATTGGTATAGGGTTTGCTTAGATTTGGCCCGAGATCACCTACCTTTTGAGTCAAATAAGATCAGTCCACCAGAAAGCCCTTGCTCTAACCGCTTGGAGGAGAATGCTTAATACTCCCAATTCACTAGATAAAAATTGGGTAAACCAGTGCCATTAGAAACTAGACTCAACCCTCTTTCCAGGGGTATAAGCCTTGAACGGTTTGGTCAAGGTTTGACTCACCTTTGGTCGATTCTAAGAAGGGTTCTCTACACAGCTGATGCAGAACGCAGCTGGGAAGAAGAGCTCCGTTTTGGGGTGTTTTCCTCCACCTCTTGTGCTTCAAGAGCTGCTACCCACGACCCCAAAAATTGGTAAACTCGTCCCCAAGGGTTTTGGGAAGAGTATTTAAACTTCTAGGGTTTTTAGGAGTCCCATTGGGTGAAGGAAAGAAGGGTTGCGGTTTTGGGTTTCCACCTTCCAAGTTTTGATGATTCACCTCCCTTGTAGAGTGTGTATGGCTTTAGGAAGCTTCATACCATGGCTAGGCATGAAATTGGGTTGCTACGTGTTGGTAATCGCCTCACGTTTTTTCCCTAATTGCCTCTCTTTAATTTCAGCTCAATTAGGGTTACGAATTTCTGGTGTATTTTCTTGCTTCATTTTATTCTTGGGCCAAAAGTTGTCCATTGGCCCAATTTTGATAATGAGTCATCAATACATGATGTTGGAAGTCTCTCCATCATTTATATTTAATTTATGATCATGTTATATTCCCATGGTAACATTTTTTCTGACCTTATTTCCTCACAATGTGTCGTAAACTTGGCCAATCGGATTTTCTATCGCAAGAATTTCTTCGTGGAACATTTAGGAATTTTGTTTAGTGTTGAACAACTATTTTTACGAAATTTTATGATGTTTCTTGTGCATACAGTAATGTACATATGTTCTATTATTTCGATATTATGAAATTATTTATTCCCATTTATTTTAAATTTTTAAATACTGAATTTTTCGGGGTGCTACACCCTCCCCCACTTAAGAAAATTTGGTCCCCAAATTCATAGATAGAATTTAATGTACAAGTGAGGTGTACTTACTTGTGAACAACTTCGGATATCTTTTGCGCATTGCTTCCTCGATTTCCCACGTATCATCTTCTTCCAGACGTTGATTCCATCTAACTCTTACTAGTGGGATGACCTTATTCCTTAGTTGGCACAGTTCCTGGTCCACAATCTCAATTGGCCTCTCTTGATATGTTCCGTCTTTGTTGAACTCCAGAAGTTCATAGTCTATGACATGATAAGGATCTCGTACATACTTCTTCAATATGGATATGTGGAACACATTGTGTATTCTATCAAGTTGCGGAGGTAATACTAGACGGTATGCAACTTCGCCGATTCTTTCGAGGATTTCGAAAGGCCCGACGAATCTAGGTGACAACTTGCCTTTAATTCTGAACCTTCTAATTCCACGACCTAGTGACACCTTTAAGAACACATGATCACCAACCTGAAACTCCAGGTCTCTCCTTCTATTGTGTGCATATGTCTTTTGCCTTTGTTGTGCCACAGCCATCCTTTCTCAGATAAGCTTTACCTTCTCTGTAGTTTCCCTTATCATCTTTGGTCCTAGCATTTGCCTTTTGCCAACTTCATACCAGCATATAGAAGATCGACAACTCCTGCCATAAAGTGCTTCGAATGGTGCCATTTGTATACTAGCTTGGTAGCTATTATTGTAGGTGAACTTTACAAAAGGTAAGTGTTCATGCCACTGTAGCAACCTGAATTTTTACAAAAAATAAAAATTTAAATAAAGAATTTAAAACCTGGCTAAATGGATATTTAAACAGAGCATAAATAAAACCCATTAGATGGAAAGAGTAATGGGCTTTGCTTAATGGATCTTCTAGAAATTATTGGGTCAAAAATAAGAATTTATAAAAGAGAATAATAGGAAAATACTCTAAATTCGTACTAAATTATTACCTAAATAAAAAGAGGTATTTAATGCATTAAATAGGAAGTTTGAGTAGGAGTTGGATTCCTAAACCTACCCCATATGGATTAGCACGAATTTGGATCTCTTCCAAGTCTAAATAGGGATTGGAAAGCTTGGAAGGAGGTTAGGAAAGAGGAATTCGAATTTAATAGGAGTTAGAGTCCTATTAGGAAATAGAAAGAGGAGAAGCTTAAATACTCTCCTAAAACCCTCATGGCCGACCCAAGCTCGTGCCAAAGGATTCCTGGACCAGGAGGAGAGGCCAAGGAGGAGGAGATTTCGTGGGAAGAAGAGCTTTCAAGCTCTCACCCCGTTCTTCAAGTTCTAGCCCTAGAAGATAAATTGAGTCAAAGGTAGGCATTCTCACAAGCATAAACCATGAAACTTTTTCTGTAGGATGTATCATCTATCAGGAACGAAACCCTCAAGTTTCATAATTTTCCATCGAGTATATCTTTAGTTCTTGATTTTTCATGTTCTGCAACTCTTATGACCCCGAACCTTCATGCTTAATTCATATCTCCTTGCATACTCTATCTCATGCCTCCATATTTTTATGGGAGATACTGATGCATGATAGGCATCTTTTGCCCCTAAAAGCCCTAAATTCTGTTGAGCATGTTACTCTACGAATTAAATCGATCTTACTCCCTGTAGCATGTTCTATGTTACTTGTTCTTGTTCGTCCTCAAACCATGTTCAAACCATGCTCTCTCTCGAATTCCTATTTACTGGAAGTACTCTCGCATGTCTAGTTTCATTTGCCCCTGATTTCATGATTTTTCATCATGTATACAATTAGTTATGATTTTCTGAACTACCCTATGTCAAAAAGGCAAGTTTCTAGACCGCAATCCAAGACAGAGCAGAACTCTGTCAGACCCAGGCCACGGACCTGAGAAAGCGACTGCCCGACACCGTCGCCTTCTCAACCCGTCGCGACGCCCTTCTTGTCGCGTTCTCAACGCGACAGGACACCCGTCGCGTTCTGGCCGCCTGAGCAAGACAGCTCTGTCGCCTTCTGTGTAACCCCCTGTCGCGATCTGCTCTGCTCCTGTCGCCTTCTATACAGGCCTATGTCGCCTTCTCAGAGTTTTGCCTGAAAACCCATGAAAAATTTTTGTCACTTTCTAAATAATCCTTACGCCTTCTTACCGTTATACCCCCAGTAAAAACCCTACTTAAAAAGGATGCTATATTGAATGATTTAAATACATGTTCACGACTTATTTCTATCTATGATTTCTCTTGCACTTGCACACACTTGAACCATCCATTTATGGCTGAAATCTTGCAGAAAATATCTCATAATGTATCTGGTAAATTACCGAAATAAAGTATAGTAATTGCCCTATTTTAAAGGACTTGTATTCGTTTCTTGCGTTGTTTATATACCGATATCGACGCTCCACTGTTCTAGAATTCCTCTAGAACGTCGAGCACATGTTTTATATACACTTTACTTGGCTTGTGGAACTCTCCGTCGGATATTCCTTTCGCCGGACTAGTGAACTCTTGCACAAGGCCTCCATAAGTCTCCTCTGATCATGGATTCCCACATGGTCGACGAGCCGGTTGTACCCTAATACCTACAATTCCCTTTAGGGATCTATGATCCAAACGGCTATTAGAGATTCACTCTCGTCTTAAATCACGCCGGACCTCTGGACCTGTGCATAACAAGGCCAGTGGTAGGGTCGTGAGTTCCACCTGACTGCCAACACCAAGTGCGCGTGTTGTGCAACTGTTACTATCGCCTGATTACTCGACGTATTAGTGCAATGTCCATATCTCTCATCTATACTCTACTCGCTCACCTATTCACGTTCACTCCACTATCTCGTCTATTCATCTAGTGCTCTTATCTATTTCTTGTACTCTATACTGGCCATTGACTGATTGTCTAAAGATAAACAATATAACTAATGCCTGGCAATAAATAAAGGGCCCGATCTGGTCCTGGGATGTGCGCCCGAAAGTGCTAGTGCCCATGGGAGTTAAATGATCAGAGTGTTTGGCATTACACTCAAGTGCTATCTATCTCGACTATCTATATGACAATCAAAACACAAAACGTGCTATACTCTCTCGATGTCTAGAATGACAAACAAGTGCTATATTCGTCGTGCTTTACTATACTTGTGCTAGTTGTGCTATGGTCATTCTGCTATTCGTGCTATACTCGGTACTTGTGCTATTTTGGAAACTATACGCGATCTCGTGCTATTGTGCTATCTTGTTACCTGTTGTGCTATCTCTTACTATATTGACTCTCTTGTACCTGCTATCTCTAGACACTCTGCCATTAAATGCGTTAATTATTTAAAGCCTGCTTGAGCCTGAGATTAAGTCCTACTGGGCGTTATCGCTCACCCTACGTTATTTGATGTTGTGTTCTCAGGTGAGACCGAGGATGACACATACACTCACGAGGAAGGAATGACCAAGAGTGAAGCCAGGAGTACCCTTGAGTCATTATGTTATCTTAGAGTTCTAGTTAGTTATTTTCTTTTATTGCAATGTAATTGGGCCTGTAGAATGGCTCTGATATTAGTGGTTGTAACTAGACACAGAAAAGTTATTAATGAGAAAGATTTACTTTAGCATTATTCAATGTGCAATGGTTTGATGTCTAGTACTTGCTCTATACCTTTTCTTGCAACTGCCTTCGCGCTCCGATATTCCGCGTTGGGGCGTGACACCAACTACTTCCAAAGTCGAAAACACAGGCTCTAAGCATATCTTTGATCACCTAATTTGTTCTCTTCGTCTGACCATCAGTTTGCGGATGGAAAGCCGTGCTAAAGTTCAGTTTAGATCCCAAGGAATATTGTAGTCCTTTCCAAAAGTGGGATTGTACCTAGGGTCTCTATCAGACATGATAACACCGGTACTCCATGTAGTCTGACTATTTCCTTCACATATGCAGCTAGAACATCAACTGACCACTTGTTCTTTACTGGCAAAAAGTGAGCGGACTTAGTTAAGTGGTCGACGATCACCCATATGCTGTCGAATCCACCTCTAGATTTAGGCAGTCCAAAAATGAAATCCATCCCTATACCTTCCCATTTCCATGCTAGGATTTCTAGGGGTTTAAGTTTACCTGCAGGTTGCAAGTGTTCTGCTTTGATCTTCTGGCAGGTTAAGCATCTGACGACAAATTTTGCCACTTCCCTCTTCATATTTGGCCACCAAAAACTCCTTTTCAAGTCCTGATACATTTTAGTAGTTCTAAGATGAATGGTATACCTAGTTTCATGAGCTTCTTCCATAATCATCTTCTTTGTCTCCGCATGGTTAGATACACAGACTCGATCTCGGAACAACAATCTTCCATCTTCAGTTAAAGAGAAGTTCGACCTCTGGTCCAGAATATCCTTAATTTCCACGAGCATCAGGTCATTGTCTTGAAGTGCTATAATATCCTCCAATAGTGTAGGTTGTGCTGTAACACTAGCAATCAGACATCCCTTCTTCAATTGGTGTCAGCATCAATATCTAACTTGGCAAAGTCTTCTAGCAATCTCCATTCACCCACCATGAGACTTGATAAGGTAGCCATTGGCTTCCTGCTAAGAGCATCTCCCACGACATTTGCTTTTCCTGGATGATATTGGATAGTGAAGTTGAAGTCTTTAAGGTACTCCAACCACCTCCACTGTCTCATATTCAATTCATGCTGAGAAAACAAGTACTTCAAGCTTTTATGGTCATAAAACACAATGAACTTCTCACCATAAAGATTGTGACGCCATATCTTCAAGGCAAAGACTATAGTAGCTAGCTTGAGATCATGCACAGGATAGTTGTCTTCATGCTTCTTCAATTGTATGGAGGCATAGCATATCACCTTCCCATTTTGCATTAACACACAACCTAAGCTGATCCCAGATGCATCCGTATATACTTCAAAACTTCCGCCCGTTACTGGCAATGTTAGTACAAGTGCTGAAGTGAGGTGCTCCTTCAATGCCCTGAAACTCTCTTCACATTCGGTAGTCCATGTAAATGGATTCTCCTTCCTGGTAAGTCTGGTCAATGGTATAGCTATCTTTGAAAAATCCTTAATGAAACGACGATAATAACCAGCTAAACCCAGAAAGCTTCTAATCTCCGACACAGTTGTCGGCCTTGCCCAGTTCTTTACAGCCTCCACCTTAGATGATCTACAGAGATTCCCTCGTTGGGTATGATGTGGCCAAGGAAGATACTTCCTCCATCTAGAATTCACACTTGCTAAGTTTGGCATAGAGTTGATTGTCTCTAAGCACTTGCAGAGCAACCTTTAAGTGTTCTTCATGCTCTTCTTTAGACTTGGAGTAAATAAGGATATCATCTATGAATACCACTACGAACTGGTCTAAGTATGGCCTATAGATGTTGTTCATAAGTTGTATAAAGGCTGCTGGAGCATTTGTTAAGCCAAACGACATGACCACGAACTCATAGTGACCATATCTACTATGGAATACTTACTTGTGTATATCTTCTTCTTTAATTCTCAACTGGTGGTAGCCTGATCTTAGATCAATCTTGGAAAGGTATTGTGCACCGGAGATCTGATCAAACAGCTCATCGATGCGAGGCAGTGGATACTTGTTCTTTATTGACAACTAATTCAACTGACGGTAATCAATGCAGAGTCTCATTGTCCCGTCCTTCTTCCTGGCAAACAGTACAGGTGCTTCCCTAGGGGAAGTACTAGGCCTGATGAAACCTTGATCTAACAACTCTTGGATCTCCCTTTTTAGCTCCTGCAATTCAACAGGGGACATACAATATGGAGCTTTGGATACTGGGGCTGCCCCGGGGAGTAGCTCGATGGTAAAATTTACCCCCCATTTAGGTGGTATTCCGGGTAAGTCCTCTGGAAATACATCAGGATAGTCTCTGGCTATGGGAATGCCTTCTAGAGTTGGTCTCTTATTTTTGGTCACCATGATCGAAACTAGGAAAGCATCACAACCCTAGTTGATCAGCTTAGAAGCCTTTAGAGAGGATATCATGACAAGGTGTTTATGATAGTGGGTGCCAAGTAGTGAAAAGGTTGGAAGGTTTGGTCTTTTGAAGGTGACCCTCCTATGACGACAATTTACATCGGCATCATATTCGATCAACCAATCGACACCCAATATGGCATCATAGCCCTTCATGTCTAAACAGATGAGATCGGAAGGGAGGTTGTGTCCTCCAATTATGGTTTCACATTTTGGCAAGTAGTGTGTGAGCTTAGATTCTGAGCCAAGTGGAGAAGCTACAATGATCTTGGATTTCATGGGTACAGGTTTGATAGGTAGAGTCACAACAAATGTGGTGGAAATAAATGAATATACAGCTCCAGTATCAATAAGTACAAAAGCAGGTTGAGAGTGTATGGAAATGGTACCTTCCACCATACCCCCTTCCTTGGTAGGTCAGTCAGCATAGGACAGTCAGGAATACGGTGGTCACGACCACCACACCTCAAGCATGCCCCAAGCTTCTTCTAGCATTCTTCAGCTCTGTGTTCTGGTTTATCAAAAATCGGCAGTTCTCAGCTATCTGCCTTCCTTCTACTTTGACTTTCTTGTCCAGAACATAGTCCCTTCTGGCATTCAGCCTCTTGTTGTTGTCGTTATAAGTGTTGTTGTTGTTATTGTTGTTGTTACGGAAAGTTGGTGCCATATTAGCTACTCCCTTCTTGACGAAGACCGGCTTTGAGACGTCCTTCCCTCTCATGCCTTCTACTTTGGCCATGGTATCTTCCACCAGTTGAGCTCTTTGGACCATCTCAGTGTATGTTTGTATGTCGTGAGGTCTGAGCTTTTCAGTGAACATGGGCCTAAGCCCATCCAGGAATCTATTGGCCTTCAATCTTTTTGTGCCCACCAGATGTGGGGCATACACTGCTAGACGAGCAAACTGAGCTTCATACTCAGCCACAGACATGCTCTTTTGCTTCAGTATGGCAAACTCTGCCTCCTTCTTTTCCTTGACTCTCATAGAGAAATACTTTCCCCAGAATATTTCAAGGAATCCAGCCCACTCTAGTTCTGCTACATTGAGCAGATGAGCCGATGTGGCCTTCACCATGCCCGGGCTTCCTTAGTAAATTGGAAAGTGGCAAGTACCACCTTCTCCTGATTTGTATATTGCATTACTTGGAAAATTCTTTCCATCTCTTCTTGCCAGTTCTCCACCTCGTCTGGATCAGGGGATCTAGAGAAACGAGGAGGGTTCAAACTCTTGAAATTACGGTGCAGATCACCAGCTCCGTTCCTCGCAGCTGCAGCCTGATTTCCAACCTGAACTACATTCTGTAGTGCCTGAGTTAATCCTGCTGCAGTTTCTTGCATAGCTTGCCATTGATTGCGAGCCATTGCAGAAGATAAAGAGTTATGAGGTTCCTGAGAAAAGGATAGAAATCGATTAATGTCTCTAGATACATTGTAAGAGTCAATGGATAGGAGTGCTTAGTTTATTCAACTAACATATTTCCAGTCTCTACCCATTCTCACCAGGTACTATACGTCATTTCCATCACGTAAGTTCTAATGTCACTTAAACCTAGGACATAAATAGTCCTATTATTTTCTAGGCTCTGATACCACTAAACTGTCACATCCCGAGAATTACACAGTAGATAATATTTGGATAATTCGAGTCGATATTCCGAGACGTGAATAGTCGGCAAATAAGCCTCTAACTAGCAAGCACTAAATACGTATCCACACAACATCATAATAGGGCCCAAATAATGAACTCAATTGAAACTTTATTCAAATCTCATCTCATTGTTTCAAATGGAACTAAAGCAACTCTTAAATGTTGAGTACCATGACTAAGACTCAATAAAAGGAAAAGTACATGTATTCCCACTTCCTACTACATTATCCAATGCTCACTCAAACGATAGATAGACACATAAGTTGGAACGCTCTTCACTCTGATGCATTCCCATCTTCGACTTGCTCCTCCTCAGGCACTTCATAGTCACCTAGAGGGTTAAAAGTAGGGAATGAGCAAACTAGCCCATTAGGATTTATATCTCAATGTACGGGCAATCATATAAGTGATTAGCAATTTAGAACTAGATAAGCATGATTATCAAGATATGCATGTGCGAATGTAAGACCCCGATTTTTTTTATTCTCCTTATAAATATACGTATGTATATGAATGGTGTGTTGAGTATCCGCTTATTGTGTGCTTAGTGTGCGTAGTCATTGTGCCTACTATAAATTTTGTTCTTCTCTTGAACATGAGCATGTGCGTATATCTGTATTTATATGTATATGTATAGATACGAGTATATGATAATTAATGTGGAAGTGAACAACTAGACAACTAGAGGTGTATTGTGAATACCAAGAGTCTTTGACTTAGGATACGTGAGTAACACTATGCATGTGATATCTAAATAATGAGGAATATCCTATACTACCTGTTTTGTGGAACCTTGTATGGAAGTGTATGGAGTACATATGTATATTTGGTTGTAAACGTTGTTATTGCATGGTTTAGTTAATGTGTACATTGTACTTCGTGCATTTCATGTACGTAAAGAGTTCAAGCATAGTAGGTGTAATTAGTGGTCATATTGGGATTCTATACTCCTCATGAATAACATGCATATATCTTCATGATGATTAGGTGAGAATAGTCAATTGGATGAATTATGCATATAGTATATATATTAAGAAATCCTATACATGTAATGCTTAAGCAATGTAGGTAAAGTTGTGTAAGTTAACCAATTACCGGTGCGCATGTTGTATCCATCTATTCCAAGCATAATGTACATAAGTATGCTACACCCGTGTGTGTATACTATAT
>JACBKR010006713.1:0-10577 GCA_014218235.1 Colocasia esculenta
GCACTAGTAACTTTTTTCGAAAATAGAAAATTTTAATACATTTGCAAATGTAATAAGGTGGCATCTAAGTAGCGCCATGTTGATATCACACGGGTTGTTATGTGTTAGGTGGCGCAATCGCAATCGGCGGCGATCGGTTGCTGACGGTTGGTGATTAAATTTCAAATCATAAATCTTAAGCGTCAAAAATAAATTTTAGGTTTTAAAATGTAAATTTTAAATTCAAAAATATTATTTTTAGAATTTAAAATTATTGAATATAATTTTAATAGTAATTTAGATTTTAAAATATAAATCTTAAACTTCAAAATATAAATATTAACTCTAAAATATAAATTTGAATTTTAAAATAATAATTTATGGATCTCATCATCAATCGTTGGTTGCAATAGTCTATGTTAATTGTCACTACCAACTGTCGCTGTCAATCGTTGTTGCTTTTTCTATTTGTTTGTTTATGCGGTAGTCAGTGTGAGGTCATATTAGACATACGATGTACTGTTATCTTAATCTAAATATATTTATTATATTTGTACAAATACGGTAAATCTTTCTCCTTAAAAGAAATGGGTAATGATTTAGTAACACTATTTAATAACACATTAAAATAACACATCAATCAAAATATGTCACAATCTCATCATTATAAGATGTTTTTAATTTTTTATTTCAATTAATAATGTGACATAATTTTAATGATGATGTTACCAAATGATTAAGAAATTGCATTAGATTTTTATTTGGAATTTATTACTTGCACACGGAGGGTGACGAGGGTCCAAGGCGCCGCCTAGGCCGGCATGTGCCTAAAGTAACCCGCTTGGGCACCTTGGGTGCCTAAACTTTGAAAAGGTTGGGGCTAGGTAGTAATTATACCATGTTATATGATTAATTTTTTTTATAGATTTGAATTCGACTAATGAACTCTAGCTACTAACATATTTATTGAGTAATACACTCACGTAGGTACATGTCCCGTCTTATGCGATTATTGATTAATTAACTTATACTATGTAATTAATGATTATGTTTAATGTAAATCCTTTTGATTAGACCATCTTGTGTAATTAATATTAATTACATTATATTGTGCAATAATTAATTATCACTAACATAAATCCATTGTCATTAGATTTGATGATTAGGCTAAAGTCACTGTGCAATTTTATCTATTTGATCATTAACATTAAAATGTAGAATAAAATAAATATGTTTCCATGGTAAATTAGAAAATTTTGCAACTTAAAAGTGATAATGTATAGATAACTATAATATTGAGGCTCACAAGCAACATTTCTTTAATACAAGATAAGTGTGAACATAACATAATATTGAAGCTCACAAGTGACGTTTTTTTAATACTGGATAATTGTGAACATACGTACAACATAATTGGTAGGCTTCGCATTGTTGTTTAAAGGGAGATTAACTTATGGTGGGTCAAAAATGATATGAAACATGATTTGTTTGTTATTCTTAAGTTATGATAAATTAAGAAACAATGTTTGTGAAATATTTTGTTCAGATTTGTCGAAAACTTGAGTTGATTTTAATTAAGAAATCAATTAGTGAAGAGTATAAAATAAATGTTACATAGTATGTAATTATACTTATTGAACATAATTAAAGTTGCAAAGTGAGCCCAATAGACCCATTAATATGATCACATGTAAAGATACATCAAATGCCGGCCCATTAAACATCATTAGTCCTATTAACATATTGAGTAGGTGAACACATGAGAGAATTTATCAAAGTCTGGCCCAATAAGCACATTAGGCCCAATAAACTTTAAACATGATCATTTATCAAGTCATTGCATGAAATTACACAATATTTGACTCATTAAATAAGTCCGGCCCAATATGGAAGTCTGACCCAATAAATAATTTAGCCATAATAAATAATTTAGGCCCAATAAAAAAGTCCAATAGATCTTTTTAGAGACTTGGTGATTTTGCACTTGACTTTTTACATATTTCTCCTTGTTTCTTTACTTCTCCCCCCCAACCCCCTCTTCTTTTCAATTTTCTGTTTATGCCCTTGGGGCCACGAGAGAGAGAGAGAGGCGGGAGGGAGGAGGAGACTGGAGAGAGAGACGTGACCTGATCTCTTCTCCTCTCTCTGCTCGGCCCGCACCAAGGGGAGGCAGTGGAGGAGGCAATGCCGGCGGCCCTTGCTGGAGGGTGTGGCGGCGGCGGCTGAGGAAGCAGGGGAGGGTCCCTGCTGCGGAGAGGCTCACGGGAGAAGCCCCCTGCAGGGGCGAAGCAAACAGGGAAGCTCCCCTGTAGCAGCGCGGCCCGCATGGGAGGCTCCTGCGACAGTGGCAGTGCCAGCAGGGGAGGCTTCTGCGGCGGCGGAGGGGCCAGGCAGCAACGGCGGCGAGGCTACCGGCGGCGACTGCAGGCGAAGGCGGCGGCCGGCCTTCCTCCTCCTCTTCCACCGGAAGCGGCGACGGCAGAGGTAAGGTTCTCGCCCCTGTTTTCTTTTCTTATTATTTTTTTGACTTCTGTTTTCCTTTCCGTGGGCAAAAAACCGGTGCAACAAGGGGTAGGCGTAGAACATGTGAAATGGGGCTAGAATATTAAAAAAAAATTGATTTCTGCAAAAAAAAAAAAACTGTTTGGGCGACCGGTCCAAACGATTGCGGTATGATATAGTATGGTGGTTCTTACTGTACCACAACAAGGCCGGTCTGCTTTAGTTCAGCAGTCCGGTCAACCATGTCTGAAATTAGGTTTAAATAAAAATATATTTTATCTTGTTTATATAAAATCATTATAAAATGAAGTTTGGGGACTGGTCCCCGCACCATGGGACCAGACAGTCCCTGAGTTAAATTGGAACCATGTCCAGAGCCAGTCTCCACCACTCTCAGAAGAAATGGCTCTGGTTCTGCAGACCTTGATGTAGACATATTTTTCAATAGATACAGTTCATTTATGATGCTTTCAATTACATGTGGCCCTTCTAACAATTCTCTTGCTAGTTTGGAGGAATGTGGTCGGTACTTGGAGACAATAAAGGTTTATGAAAACAAATCTGCAGACAGTATTCGAGAACAGATGGATGCGGACTATTTGTCACGGGTATGTTCTTCATGCATCAGGCCAAGATTAATAGAGCATTAGGTGTTTCATTATGCGCCTGTTCTATATATCATTGATTGGTTGCATGATAAGCTTGTGCCTTTGGTATGAGACATTGTAAGATTCGTCTGGGAGATGAGTAAAAAGGTATTATGTTAAGAAATGGTTGATGAGTCTAATTTCTTTAATTATTGAGTAATAGCAAAATAATATTTAATGAATTTGGAAGTCCTAGTATTATTGGGGGTTAATTTCCACAAATTTCTAGTTATACGAGGATTGGATAGCATTCAATGAGCTGTTTAGTTGGCCAAGTATTCAAGTGGGTTTTAAGCAGAATAAGCTAGAAAATACTACCGTTCTTAGTCAGAGCACAAAGTCTTTGCTGCAGGCTTGAAGATGTGCAACTTAATAGAAAAAGAATACTGCTACTTTTAGTGCAAATGGTCTGCACTGATGGGATTTACATGCAATCTGTAATAATGTTCTGTTCATTGAACATTGATTTCAGTGTTGTATTTAGTTGAAAGAGTATTCCATTTTTTGAAGCACAGTTCTAGATGATTCTCCACTTAATCATCCATGTGACAGCTCTAGGACCTTCAATGTATTTCTTAGAACCCTTTTATCTCTGACAGCATATAGGAGAGCAAACCCCTCCAAAGAAAATTTGTCTGGTGAGCAATGTTTCATGGCTTATGAGTTATGTTTCAACTTCTGTGCTGTCTAATGCTACATCTAGTGGGTAAATCTAGAATGTTCTTGAATGATGGTTTCTATGCTTTCTTCTAGGAGTTCTTTTAATGATTTTTCATTTCTAAGAAACCGGATGTGTAAGCTTTACTGGCTATAAATACCAATATTCTGGACGTTTAATTTCTTTGTTTATGAGTGTCTTGTACCTGTTTGATTGATTGAACCTTTCTGCTTTTTGTAGCTAACACGTGCACTTACTGCCACAAGACTGATGTGGTTACTCTGGGCTGGGTAAGTGTGAAACATTCATATTATGATTTCTTCTCCTAATAATCTGATGCACATGCAGCTCTAGTCGATTTTCATACCTCATGTTTACCTTGGCACATTCCACTCACATCAATTGATACAAGGATCAAGTTAGAAGCAGTACACTAAGGAGTGGCCTAGTGGTTAATGTATGCCAGGATGAGGTCATAAGTTCAAATTTCAGGAGTAGGTGTGTAAGGAATTTCTAAGGACATTGTAATGGGCTAGTTTACCAACCAAAGAAGAATAAAGTTAGAAGCATCATCATCATGGAGCAACTCAAGAGGAAAATGAAGATGATTTGTTTATTTTAATATTCCTTGCATGTCTCATTTGAACAATGAATTTATTTAAGGGTCTAACAGAACAGAGGTGGTAGTAAGCATTTTGACAGAGCTTTTATGAAAAGAATTGGATGACTTTAGCCCTAAAACAGTGTCAGTGTCAGTTGATATGGTTCATGATTAAAGTTAAGAAACAAGTGGAGACATTTCTCTCCAATTTTTTTTCACCAGTGTCCACTGAAGGTACAAACAGCTTTTATGGTTTGTGTTAATTGTCATTGATCTCATGGCAGGAGATTAACTTTTTCTGCCATTCCCCATGTCTGCAGTCACTTTCACGAATAATGGACGCTTCTATGGAAGAGCTAGCTCGATGCCCTGGAATTGGTGAGCGGAAGGTATTTTTCTCGTAGTGCCTGGAGTTTTGCATGTTGCATTTGCTTCTCGATAGATGTGATCCTCTCTGCCTTGGTGTTGGTTTCCTTTCCTTGGGAATGATAATCAGTTGCATACGAAGTCCCTGAAGATGCTTTCTGGCTATATGTTACCCTGTCTAACAGTATTACAGTTTAAGCTTGTGGACTGAGGATAAATATGTATCCATTGTGAAACTATGTCTTTGTCTGATCTAAATGGATAGGAGAGCAGGTGATGCATAGTAAACACATCTCGCATAGGCAACTGAATACCTAAGCTTAGCTCTTCCATCTGCAGTTCAATTTTTTGAAACAATGTCCTATAACCTCATCTGAAATACTGAAACACATTTTGATCATTTAAGTCTGGAAAGTAGAACTGATGGAAATAAGAGCAATGCAAGCTTAAAGCAGTAGCATACAATATCATATGAGGTTTCTCAATCTGCGGGTTGAAGTATCTAGGAGACTCATAATGATCGATTGAAGTTTGTCTTCTTCTGGCCGGATCATGTTTGTGCTAGACAAGCCTATAACTTGATCTGAGTGAGGATAGCATTAGCAACATGATAGATATATATAGTAGATGGCACTGCTGTGGATTAAAGGTCTCAATTCACCAGGCAGAATCTTGGGTTTTGGATCATTGCAGGTAAAGCGTCTATACGACACGTTCCACGAACCATTTAGGCGCATTTCCTCCCAATCTACCATCCCATCAGAAGCTTCTGTTGGGGAGAAACTTCCTGGTGAATCCTCTTCTGTGGTTGAGGGTGCTGAAATAGTGGAAGAAAAGGCAGATTCATCTGAAGCTGGCAAGGAACCTGGTATGACAGTCAAATCTGCCCTGTCCGCTGCATTTGCAAAGTATTCCGACAAAGTTCGCAAACAGGAGAGGAGGAATCGCTCTGTTGCACCAGGAGAAGAAACCAGTGGTGCTTCAAGTGAGCAACAGGAAGATGGAGGTTAGTCTACACAATGTTTTCAGTTAATGTGCATAACGAGGAAAATGGTGAAGCTAGTAGTATCTGAATTCCCTACTGATGTACAAACTGTAGAAGCCGGTCGACTACATGCTCCATTTGGCATCTTAATGAGAATGTTGATGGACAAGTGGTTGCTGACACACAGATTTTCTTGGCCGCGTTCCTATGGTTCATGATTGTGTAGTTTGAATCAGAGTTTCGCGAGCAGCAGACGTTATTGATCCATGTCCCTGTAGGGGTGTTTATTTCTTGGTTTAAACCGAAGAAATCTTTGGTTCTGGTTCGGTTCGAAATGTTAAAATTTGGGTCAATGATGCAACCCAACCGGATTAACTTTAAATGGTTCGGTTCGGTTTGTAAACCGAATCAAATCGTGCGGACAAATAAATTGAATTAATTTATAGTGATTTTTCTTACTGTTTTTTCCGATCTTTTTATTTTCACTGATTTTGCAAGATTACTTTTAGTTATTTTTATACTTGTATTTTCTGCTAATGGATAACAACTTATAATTATCTTTCATTGTTTTACTCTCTGATTTTATTTTCACTATTTTTCTTACTGGTTTCTATCTTCACTGTTTTTATTTTCACTTTTTTCTCACCGATTTTTATTGTCACTATTTCTCTCACAGATTTTTATTTTCACTTTTTTATCACTGCTTTTTAATCTCATTGTTTTTCTCTCTGTTCTTTATTCTTGCTGTTATTCTCACTAATTTTTTATTATTATTTTTTCACTAAAATTTTCACTCTTTTTATCACTGATTTATTCTCTCCTTTTATTCTCACTATTTTTATCACTGGTTTTTACTCACTTATATTATCACTGATTTTACTCTCACTTATTTTTATTTTCACTATTTTTATCACTGATTTTTATCCCTACTATATATAAACAGTCCAAAATGAAGTCCAATAAGCCCAAATCGATGGATCAAACACAATTTTGTTCGGTTCATTTTTTGGTCGGTTCGGATTTGGTTCGGTTCACAAAAAAAATTTCAATTTAACCAAAATGGCATCCAATCAAACCATAAACAGTTCTAAGTCCATGCATGTGTCTTTTACAACTCATGTCAAAATTGACTAGAATATACACCACACTGATGTTATCTCCTTCCTATTTCATGCAGAAAATAGCACATTCTGAGTCAACGTAAAATCTCATGTCATAAAAAGTTTTCGAAAAAATTGCATACAATAATTTATTTGGTACTACTGAAAAGTTAATCTATAAAACCGTTTACTTAAAAGTATGGATTTTGACATCCTTGATGAGATACCGTAAATTATTTTCTTAGATTTTTTTTCACGTAGGATTTTCACGAGTGTGATTATAATCTTCACTCTAATTCTTAGTGCCTGATACTTGAAACCCGACGGTCAGTCGTCGTCGGCTGGCCGGCAATCCGATTTTGTCGGTCAACAACCCTGTGCCCGGTGGTCGGGGTTCGGCATCGCCGGTGGCCGATGCTTGACGGCTGGCGTTAGGCATCAGGTGTCCAACAGTCGGTGTCCAGCATTCGGCATCCGACGTTTAGCACTAGCGCTCAGCGTCTGACACCCAGCGTCCGGCGTTCGGCGCTCTGATAGTCGGCCCCTGTGGCCGGTGTCCAGCGACTGACGATCGTGTTCGTCGACCGATGGTCGACGTCCGACATCCGGGGACCAACATCCGATGGTCGGCGCTCGGCACTTGGCTTCCAGCGGTCGACGTCTCTGTCCGACGACTGACGTCTGTAGTTTGGCGCTCGGCCCCTAGCGGTAGGAGTCCGACGTCCGGCACCCAACGCGCCCGACGTCTGGTGCCTGACGGTTGGCGCCCTGCTAGCCAGCGTCCGTCGTTCGACGCCCGATGGTCGAACCTCGTGGTTGGTGACCGGTGTCCAGTGACCGACGATCGGTGTTCGGCGACCGATGGTTCATGTCCGATATCTGAGGACCGACATCCTACGGTCGACGCTCGGCACCCGCTTCCAGCGGTCGACGTCTCTTGTCCGGCGGCGACGTCTGTCGTTTGGCGCCCGGCCCCTAGTGGTAGGAGTCCAACGTTCGGCGCCCGACACCCCCGCGTCTGGTGCCCCGGCAGCTAGGTCTGACACCGGACATCCGACTTCCAACGGCCAACATTCGGAGTTCGCACCTGACGGCTGGCGCCCGACGCCCAGCGTCCGACATCTGCGGGCGCCGGCTTCTGGCCGTTAGCGCCCCCGGCGCCCAACGCCTGACGATTGGCGTCTCTGACGTCAGGTAATTGGCGGCCGACTTCCAACTCTCGACGTCTGACATACGTTTGATAGCCGACGTTGAACAGTCAGCGATCGAGTGGTCGATATACTAAAGGTATTTTTATTTTAAATATATATATTTTTTTTTTACAAAAATATATATATATATTATTTTTATTAAAAAACAACATCAAAAAATCTTTTTAGAAAAAATATTTACTTAGGTACCAATAAATAATTGTGTTTTTAATTTTTCTGTAAAAATTAATATTTGAAAAAGAAAATCCTATGAATCTATTTATTAAGCAACCAAACGCACCTTAAGTTATGTTTCAACTTTTGGTTGTTCAACAATCCAAGAACTTCATAAGATTCATGGCTATCCAATAATATCAACCAAGCAAATATTTCTTCGCCAGCGCATGCTGTTGAAAGTAATACGTAAGCCATTCCGCTGCTATTTATAGGACACTTTGGACCTTGGGCACTTTGATGAGAGAAAGATATCTTCGGATAAGCTTTCTATCGTTTTCTGATAACTTGAATTAGATGGCTGAAATAACACCAGTAGCCTATCCCTGGGTCTGGGGTGGGACGACAATATCCCCACTCAGTCACGCTCCACCCTTCATTCACCTTATCTACCGTAGGATAGGTTCCGGGGGGGTTATCTGATCTATATGTAATCTTCGAGATGTGTAGATTCGAAATTTTTTCAATCAAATGAGATAAAGATAATATAGGTATACGAAAAATAGGAGCTGTCAAGTCTTGATTTGGAGTTCACGAATACCAATATCTGAACCCACAAAGTCACACGGGGCGAGATCCTCGTTATCAAAAAAAAAAAAAAATGGAGGGGGGGGGGGTTACCGGATCTACATGCAATCTTCGAGGTGTATATGTTCGAAATTTTTGATCACAGTGAGTAAAGATATATAGGTACACGAAAAATAGGAGTTGTAAAGTTCTAATCTTGAAGTTCACAAACACCGATCTCTGAACCCACAAAGCCACACGGGGCGATGTTCCTCGTTATCAAAAAAAAAAAATACTATAAGATAGGGTTGGATGTCTCCAAACAGTTCTTAATTATTCATTTGTCAGGATAGCTGCAGATATGTCGCCTAACCTTTTGTGAAACCTAGACAAAATCTGCATACAACATGTAAAACTAAGTATGTTCTCTTATGATGTTAATAAGGTGATCTGACACCCCAAAGTTATCATCTTTTGCATCATTTTTTTTCGAGAACTATTTAGTGTTCTCCAAAAAAGATAATAAGATGATGTAGATTATCTTCTAAAACCATTATTTAGGAGTGCAGTCGGATTATCCGATTTCTCCCGAAATCAGAAATCTCTTGACTTTTAAACACAAGTCAGATTACTGTCAGCCCAATTTTTATAGCAATGCAACTCATTTGGAGTCTGCGAAGCACCCGCACTCCTCTCCCTATGTATTTAGGTCACTACCCTTGCAATTTCTCTTGTAAGAAGTATAGTATCGTTGAACATGAACTATTATAAAGATTTCACACTTAAAAACACGGTCACTTTTATCAGAAATTTTGAAGTCTAAAATTAGTCAAAATTTACTTCCAAACGCTGCCTAAATAATTCTTCAGTTTTTTTAAAAATTTAAAAAATAATTTACATCATCTTTATCATCTTCCTTAAAAACACTAAACATTTCTCTTTTGCAAAGGGGTCACTGACCATGTGCAATACATCATTCCATATACGAGATCCTCGTTCTTTCTTCTCAGCTTCCCCGATCGGATAGGATCCGCATTCTTTACGAATCCGCCAGATCCGATCGGATATTTTTATTATATGATGCCTTCTCAGAACCATCTTCATTCGAATCCCGACCTCGCAAACGGGACAAGCAATTTCCTCATCACGGTGTCGGCCGGCGGCAGCGCCCCCCCATCGCTGACGAGATCTTGCACCATTCAGTACCATGGTTCGCCCGTGCCGCCAAACCGGGGCGGCACGGGCGTACCGTACCGTGCCCGGGTGCGGCACCCGGGCCACGGTCGGGTCACCCCCATTTTTATCTTAATTTTTTTTTCATAATTTTTTTATTAGGTATATTAAAATGATGTAAATGGTGTTCAATTAAGATAAAATTTTAAACATAGGTTAATTAAGAGATGACACAAATTATAGTAATTTTAGTTTATTTTTTAATTATTTTTTTATCAAGTAAAAGTTATCTCAAAAATTACTAAATCGACTTAATCTCAATATTTAAGGGATCTAATGGTGTCTAATTGAGATGAAATTTCAAACATAAGCTAATTAATATGTGACACAAATTAATAAATTTTAGTTTAATTTTTTAAATTAATTTTTTGTCAAGTAAAAACTGTCCCAAAATCATTAGGTCGACATAATCTCTACATCTATGCATCAATAATCATGATATTTTATATTTTATAATCAGTACATTTTTCTAGTAATTATGATGACTTTAGATTTGACTTTATTTTCGAAACCAAATGTCGTCCCGTTGAAGTACGCGCACAGAGA
Organism: Colocasia esculenta; assembly: GCA_014218235.1. Taxonomy (NCBI): domain Eukaryota; kingdom Viridiplantae; phylum Streptophyta; class Magnoliopsida; order Alismatales; family Araceae; genus Colocasia; species Colocasia esculenta. Next base: position 10,549 of record JACBKR010006713.1, read on the forward strand.
ATTCGTCGTACCGCGACAAACTCTGTATG
>JACBKR010006714.1:0-10748 GCA_014218235.1 Colocasia esculenta
GTACTTCAATAACGAATTGTCTGAATAAAGTCTATGCTGGGTGTTGTGTCTAAGTCCAGTGGGATGTCTCAGGGCAGACCAACTGCTCCTCGGCCACCAGGGCCAGCAGGGCCATCTGCTCAAGGGTCAGGGCCATCAGGGCCATCTGTAGTGAGGTCACCAGGACCAATGGCAGCCTCAGGGTCTTCAGGACCCTCTTCAGCAGTCAGAGAGAGTCAAGCCAAAGGGAAAGAGCCAGTGTCAGTCTCCAAGGCCCTGATACCTCATCTCTTGCCACTCCAACCCTCTCCACACCTTCATCTCTCTTTACTACACCTCCTGCTCCACCAACCATAAAACATCCCATGCCTCGCACCCAACCTTCCTCATCCTCTACATCATCTCAAACCTCCTTCTCTCCTACTCCAGTCCACATCTCAGCTCCATCCTCATTAACTCCCAAACCTTCACCTATTAAAATCAAACACCTCCTCTTCAACCCACCTCTTCTTTAATCCTAAACATTTTTTTCTATCCTCCTACTCCTCCTAATTTTGTATCTTTCCTCAGAAAAACCTCTGCCTCTTGGTGTCTTTGACACCAATGTTCCAGACAATTTTGAAAGGAAACCCTCCTCACCATTCTTTCCACAGCCTCTCACATTCACAGGACTGACCTCCCAGTCCTGCCAAGAAAAAGAGAAAAAACCTCCTCATCTCTAAGCACTCCTTCTGTCCTCTATACCCTCCTATGGTATCTCTACCCTTGATCCTAAGAGAAGACCTATCTATAAAGAATACCTCCAGAAATGCATTCTTTCTACCATTATGGTATTCCTTTCTCAACCTATCCGAACACCTGGCCATTGTTCTTCCTTTTACTCGATATCCAAGCTTTCAAATCTAAAATCCTTAAGGGCACTGAGTTCAAGACTGAAGATCAGTGGGCAGCTATCAACAAAGGAAATAAGGCTCAGTATGAAAAATACCTGACTGCAAGGGCGAATCCCTCTCTCACAGAGCTCACCCACTCACCTTCTCTGAGTGGTTTATCATCCAGCACAAGAACTCTTGGGGATCCTTCATTTTGAAGGAAATTCGCATTGCCAGAGCCTTTCAGCTGTACAGTGACTTTGTTACTTGAACAAAATTCCAGAAGTTCAGTTTTGCCAGTTCCATTCGCAGATTACTGTGCTGAAATCAGAGATCGCTCTCAACCTCCTCTTAAGGTAGACTTTGTCTCTTTAAGGTTGATTTCCAGTTCTTCTGCCGAAGCTGCACTCTTTAGTATTTGATTCGATGCTGGGTCACATGCTCTAGATATGTTTGCAAGACAGATGGGCAGGATGTCAGCCAAGCAGGGCAGATCTCCTTCCTTTTTGCGGTTCATCTTCAGAGAATACCACTCTGGCGCATGTCTTCTCAGATCTTAGCTCCACTCATTTCTGAGTGTGAAAGACTCACCTCATCAGAATGGGAGCTTCTCTATCAGGCCTCTTTCAGCAATTGGAAGCTATCAATCAAGATCTAGTTAGTCAGAGGAAGCCTGCTCTTTCTGCAGAAGCTTTTATGGATCTAAATTCCATCGCACCCATACCAGAGATCTATGCTATATGGCATCTAGATATTCTGCTTTCTATGCCTTAAAGCAGGATCTGTTAAATCAAAAGATCCACTATCCCATTTCCTTGGACAGATTTCTCCATAGGGCCAGTTTTGGTAAGAGTACTTACTACAGATTCATTTTGGACAAAACTCAGTATGGAGAATTCTTAGAGCAGCAAAGGCAACTCTACATTCAGAGGAACATCCCTTCCATGGGACCCTCCTTCTCAGTTGCCTCTGGCGTTTTTCTGCAAATTTTTGAGGATCTTGAGATCAAGGCATGGGCTGTTGTCTCACAGCATGCCTCCTTGTTATCTCCTCTGTATTATCTTCTCCATCATATATAAATCTTTCTCTCTTCTTTGTCTCACAGCTTATCTTTTTGCTTAATGACAAAATGGGGGAGACAACTAACGTAAATCTGAAAACATATTCATTTTTTTTATGATGTTTAGTATATTTTGTCATCATCAAAAAGGGGGAGATTGATGACCAACTGTCCCCATAATATATTCCCATTTATTTATATATTAATTTTGATGATTAACAAAATAACACTAATGGATTACTTGAGCCTTGAGAACAGGAAATAAAAGAAAAATGAAAGTTCAAGACAATCTGGTAAGTCTCATCACACTTCTATCCAAGTCTTTGTATCGACTTCTTTTGTAAGCAAAACGATTTCCTCTTTGACCGGAAACTCAAAGCAAATCGATATCGCAACGACTCTCTGTCGTAACGATTTCTTTAGACCTCGTAACGATTTCTTTAGAACTCGCAACGACTCTCTGTCGTAACGATTTCTTTAGACCTCGTAACGATTTCTTTAGAACTCGCACGACTCTCTGTCGTAACGATTTCTTTAGACCTCGTAACGATTTCTTAGAACTCGCAACGACTCTCTATCGTACGATTTCTTTAGACCTCGTAACGATTTCTTTAGAACTCGCAACGACTCTCTGTCGTAACGATTTCTTTAGACCTCGTAACGATTTCTTTAGAACTCGCAACGACTCTCTGTCGTACGATTTCTTGACCTCTCGTAACGATTTCTTTAGAACTCGCAACGACTCTTTGTCGTAACGATTTCTTTAGACCTCGTAACGATTTCTTTAGACTCGCAACAACTCGATAGTCATAACGATTTCTTTACTGTTCAGAAGCCTTGCTTTGTATAACGATTTCGTGTAACGATTTCCTTACAGTTCATACGACTTGCTATAATTCATAACGATTTCATAAGTTATGAGTCAGCAAGATTCTTTTTATCGAATTTCTTGATGCGTCAGTATAATGCCTTTTAATAGCGTTGAAAAGTCAAGTCATATCTTGTCCGTTGACTGCTATGCATTAAATGCTCTCTGATCGTATCTCCCATGCATGCAGACAATATCTTCCATTTCTATGCTACTCTGTCTACGTACTTTTTTAGACAGAAAGGACCTTACTATATACTGCAATATCTGTTCCATCTCAACTAACAATAGACAGCAGTCTTAGCTGTTTCTATTTATTGATGATATGCTTACAGATATCTGACAAGACTCATCTGGACAACGTTGGACACAAGATACAAAGTCCTATGTCATCTCTTTGGCGTGTACACAAGGATAAAAGGCTGACGATCAGAAGCTTCTTTGTGTCCAGTCTAACGTACACAAGGATAAGAGACAACGGACACTTCAACGTTCGAATTTGAATCAGCAGTTTAAATAGAAGACTCAAGACGGAAAAGAGACAGAGAAGTGAGAAACAACGCTTGATTCAAGAGAAAGAAAGAAATCCATCTCTTAGAGTCTTCAGAACATTGAGAAGAGCGAAGCTACCACTCCAACCTGTTCTAAGCTCTTAGCTCTCTGTGCTCAAAAGGAATTTTCTCATTTGTGAGAGCCTGTGTAGTCCTTGGAGAGAAAAACCTTGTTAAATATCTTTCTCTCTCGGGGCTTAGGAGCTTCAGTGTGTAGCTGGTCAAGCTAGAGTCTGAAGCCTGTTTCCACACCCTTTTCTTATTAGGTTGTGTTCCCTTCAGGACGAAGGAAGACCTGGTGGTATCCAGGGTGGTTGTTGTTCCCTTCAGGCTGAAGGAAGACCAGTTGAGGCTGGGTGTAAGGATCCTTAAGGGGATTGTACCCTTGGTAGTGAAATCCTGAGGTATTGCTCAGGGACTGGACGTAGGTCTCCTGTGGAGAGGAGTTCCGAACCAGGATAAAAACCCTTGTGTCTTGTGGATGTGTTTTGTGTGATTGTTGTCTTGTTTGCTCTAACTCTAACCTTGTTATTAAGTTGTGCAATCCTTTCAGTAAACAGGTTTTAATCAGAGATCGAAGTTTTAATAACCCATTCACCCCCCCTCTGGGCTAGCTAGCTGGGCAACATTAGTGTCACGTTCATTCCATTAATCGATTGCCTTTCAGAAATAATCGATTATATACAAAAGGCGATAGCCCGATACGTCGTGTTCTAATTTGGCCTTTTAATTCCTTGGAAAATTGCCAAAAAATGCTTCAAAGCTTCCTTCTAAGGAAGGTGACGTATCGAGGTGTCGCTATATGGTAGCGACACAAGACCCGTTGCTTTCTTGTTTCCTTCTGATACACATGCAACGTGGCCTTCCTATTCCCACTCCGACCCTTGCTATTCATGAATAATCGGTCTTTTGGTGTAGCACCCCAGAAATTTTAATTACATAAAAATTCAGATAAATGGAAATAAATAATTTTCATAATATCGGAGTATTTAAAACATACGTACCATTATCGTGTGTGCTAAAACACATCGGAATAAAAATTATAAATCAACCCTAATTATTACTACTAAATGTTTCACAAAGAAATTTGTGCCAATAAAAATCAGATTAGCCAAGTTTAAAGTGTTTCGCGACTTATTATCGTAATTCATGAATAAGTCATAAAACCATTATCACACGTACTCGGATGAGTCAGAAAATTAAATAAAAATCATATATATACTTCAAAATATCCTCTAATGACCCATCAAGAAATTTGGTTCAATAAAAATCATTTGGCTAGGTTCAAGAGTTATTGCGACCGATTATCTAAATAAGGAACAAGTCGGAAAACCGTTAACACGAAAATACACAATCAAAAATTTAATAAAAATGTTGAGAGACTTCCAACATATTATTGATGACCCATTATCATATTGGGCCAATGGACCACATATGACCCAAAAATCAAATAAACCTAGAAAATACATAGAATTCGTAACCATAAATAAGCTGAAAATAAAAAGAGGCAATTAGAGTTGGATTGGGATGAAATCATGCATTCATGGCAACCCAAATTCGTGCCTAACTATGAGGGGAGGTTTCCTAAGGCCTCACACACTCAAAGGGAGGAGGAAATCATCAAAAATAGGAACCAAACATGCCCATCCCGAAACCCTCCTTTCCTAGTTATAATACGACTCCTAACACCATGGTTACTTAAATACTCTTCACCCAAACCCTAGGAACGAATTTAGAACTTGCTAGGGTCGTGTGGAGGAGCTCTTGGTGGCTGAGGAGCTGTGGAACGACCACAAGAAGCTGTTCTTCTTCCCCTTCTCATCTGCTGCGACCTGCACAAACCACTCTCTTGAAGTCGACCAAAGGTGAGTCAAACCTAAACCAAAACTTGCAAGGACTATACCCCTGGAAAGAAGGTCACGTCTACGTTCTAACCCAAGTGGAATGCCCAAATTCCATGCAGTATACACGGAGTAGTAAGCGTTTTCCTACAAGTGGTATGAACACTGGTTTTCTGGAAAAATGGGACTTCTTCAACCCATAAGGTAGGTTTTCTCTGGCCAAACCTTAACATATCCTATACCAATGTGTAGAGCACCAAGTTAACTTTCATTTCCCACTGGTTTCATCGAATTCCATTTAGTAGATCTTGATTTATAAGCGTTTTTCCAAAGTCGCGCACTGTTAGAGCTTTTCCCGTTCTTAATATGTCACGTGTTTCAAGACCGAATTAGAGAATCTCATACATGAAAGTTATTCTACTAGATGTTCTCATCAGGTTTCATGTTGAAAGTTTTGTCTAAATCTCTTAGTTAGAGAGTTATAAGCATGCTAATAGGGTTGCTGCATAAAAACTACGTCTTCAGGTTACCCTTGGTCTGACCTTGTGTTCTCCGTGATCAAAGCCTATCGAAACCATCTTTATTGTTCAATTCCGATTACTGGAAGTACCCTTGTATGTCTAGGTTGTTTTAAAACTGGTTTCGTTATTTTTCATACACTGTACAATTTATTCTCTATTTTGGAAGCACCTTGTGTCAATACATGGCAGTCCTGGACCGCAATCCAAGAAATGTCCTTGCTCTGGCAGGATCTGGCACAGACCCTGTGAACGCGACGACTCGATATGTCGCTTTCAGAGGGCTTGTTGCGACAGCCCTGTTGTCGCCTTCTGAAATGCGACATGTACTATGTCGCTATATGGCTGCCTGATCTGACAGACATGTCGCCTTCTTCACACCCCTGTCGCCTTCTAGCCATCTCTTCGCGGCCCTTCTCCGTTCGCAATCTGACGCCCTGTCGCCTTCCTTATATGGCTATGTCGCGATCTCAGGATTTTTACCTGAAACCACGTGTTTTCTTACAAAGTTTTCCGTATATACCCGAGGTCTGTATAATGTGATATTTGCTGTGTAAGTTACCTGTCTTGGGTCTGATCATTACATGATTGTTGCTTAATGGCTTAAAAGCGATTAACCCATTTAAAAAGCTTTAATTACATGGATGCTATTCTAGTGCTCCTTAAATGTTATGATCCATTCATGTTTCTTGTGATTAAATCTTCCTACTGTTCTACCATGCTTAAATGATAAGAGTTATCATAAAATCTTGCAAACCATGATGAGTTAAAGTGCATAGTTTTATTCCATTTATATTGTCAAGTGCTTCCTGCGAGATTGAGACCGATGGTTTGAGAATTGAGACACGCGTACCGCACTACACACTAGCACTATTAGGTAGCCTTTTCTTGGGAATTGGAAACTCTCTATCGGTCATTCCGAATCGGTAGACTAGCGACCTTTTCACCAAGGCCTCCGTAAATCTCCTCTGACCATGGATTCCCACATGGCCGACGAGTTGGTTGTACCATTGAAGTTCCTTGGAGATAGCGTGCACTTCCTTTCTCTTCTTGTTCTCGTGAGTGAGACTTACAAACTGGACTAAGCCATTAATGTAAAGATTGAACGAAAGTATAAATCGTACCGTTGTGCTGCCGAATTTATCTCTTGACCATTGTACTCATGAAATCATGTTCCGTTACTTATTACTTCTTCCCATCATCATCATGAACATGACATTACACCTGCTTACTTATTGAAACTCTCATTGGCCATTATTAATGACTATGGGTATCTACATTTAAAATTTTCATGAGATGGCTGACAGGGCACGCATGTGTCCAAGGGCTCCAGTCTAGCCCCAATGACGGAGAGTCATAAATATACTGTTAACCATGGGGTATAATGATTACTAGTGTTGCATCTGCGCTGGGAGTACTTTCTTGCTTGTTGAATGTTGATACATAACCACATACACGTGTCCTGGTGTACATTCTTGATGGATCTTTTCTTGGTGTACATTGGTGTCTACGTGCCTGATTAGTGTTACTTGATCGTGCTTGTGAAATCTTGCTTGCTTGCTTGCGTGGATATGGCCATCCTGCATTTAATGCAATTAATGATATTTTGTGTTTCTTGACATCAATTGAAATCTTGCTTGCTTGTGCAAAGTGATCTATTGCTAGTTCTATCTCGTTCACCATCTTGTTCTATCGTAATCACTCTCTCTAGCTTGTGTTATATATCATGTTTTAACGAGTTTTATTCGTACTTGCATATCATTCATCGTACTTGCCTAGTTCTAAAAATGTTAATCACTTATATCATTGCCCGCACATTGAGATATAAATCCTACTGGGCTAGTTTGCTCATTCCCTACTTTTACCCCATCTAGGTGACAATGAAGTTCAAGAGGAAGAGCAAGTCGAGGATAGGAATGCATCCGAGTGATGAGCGTTCCAACTATGAGTCTAGTTATAGTAATTTGTTTTGAGAGTAGAACATGTAGTAGGAAGTGAGAAGTATTATGTACTTCCCATTCATTGAGTCTTAGTCCTGTAATAGTTTCTATTTGAAATACAATGAGTTGAGATTTGAATACAATTTTTATTGAGTTCAACATATGGGCCCTATTATGATGTTGTGTTGACACACATTTAGTGCGTGCTAGCTAGAGGCTTATTTGCCGACTGTCCACGTCTCGAAATTTCGACTCGAATTATAATTAATACTATCCGCTGCGTAATTCTCGAGACGTGACATTTGGTGGGTCTAGAGGTCTTCAAATCTTTCCAAACTTGGAGGAAACCTTCCTCAGAACCTCATTGCCATGTTCTAACTCTCCTTGCACCACCACAATTGCCTAAACTCAGATTCCAGCTCATTATTCCCTTCTCATCCGTATCAGGAATAATGGCCTATAAAAGTGTCCACAGGGCATTGTTTTAAAAACGCTTGGCGTCTGCTTCTTCCTCTCCCAAAGAGCAACGAATCTCTAGAAGACACTTCGGCCTCCAAACGACCAAGAAGTGCCCACCAAGGCTTTTTCTTCCCCTTTCTCCTTTCTCTCTCATGTTCTTCATGCTTTTCTTCTACTTTTCTTCATACATGCACATTTATATCCCTTTCTTTTCATAGTTTCTCATTAGATCATACCCCACACACAGTTTTAAACACCTAAAGGGGTTAAAACACCACCCTACGTGAGTTCCCTCCATATTGTTATGTTCTTTACATATTTTGGGATTGATACTCCACAAAACAAGTTTCTAATGGGTTTTCTTTGTTTTAATGTTCTTGGCAGGTTAGGAAAAGACAGAACAAGCACGAGGCTCTTGCTCCTTGTCCAGCTGAGGAGCAGGAAGAACAAGAACTGCAGTCTCCCTCTTCTGTTGCAGAAGGCGACGAACATCTGGTCATGTTCATCATAAGGCGATAGTCATCTTGTCGCATTCATTGCACCAGGTTCCTTCTGCATCTTTTTTCTATTTCCAAGGTAGTTAGCATCCTCTTTTCATATAATCATCATTTGTAACTACATTGGTTGGCGATCACGGTCTTTTTCCTTATAATCATCATCTTTATTTGGGGATCAATTTCCGCGATTACACCTATGTCTTTTTCCATAATTTTTAATTGGTATTTTCAATGTATTAGACATGTTTATACCACTGTGTCATGTCGTCGCAGCATTGTCTTATGTGCATTACAACCACGAGTATACATGATTATAGTTTGATTAAAAGCCATTGTAGAAACCCCTTTAAGTCTAATTTCTAACCCTACCATTTTCCCAAATTCATTCATGGGTCAAAGAGTTATTAGGGTTTTAAACCTCAGTGTACAAGAAGAAAGGGCTTAAGTTTCCAGCCCGAACAGGAGTCGGACCTATTTTGGAAACAGGCCAACAACCTAGTCGCCTTCTTGTTGCGACACTGGGAGTGTTGTCCTTTGCTTCCTGAATGTGACAATGCATGTGTCGTCTTCTGACTGTGTTTGCTAGTTTAGGGTAATTTCAGTATTATGTGCTATGGTTCGATTTTGATGACTTTAGTCTTATTTCTAAAGTTTCTTTCATGCATTTAACAACCCACATAAAAAGGATTATTGGCTTGAACATGATTCTAATTAGTCTTAATGTTATGATAACCTCTCAACATGACAATCATTATCTCTTGACTTTGTATCTTACCTTGATTAAAATTCATAATGTTCAATATGTAATTTCACCATTCATTTAAGTTTTCTGTCTTGAATGATTGTGATTGAATTGAAAACAAAATTTCTTGGTTTACATGTCACATGAGTGTTTACGATGCATTCACACACTTGTATGATAGGTAGCATTTCTTGGTATTGTAAGAACTCTTCGTTGGATATTCTTGCCAGACTATCGATTCCTCTACCAAGGCCTCCATAAGTCTCCTCTGACTGTGGATTCCCGCACAGTCAATGAGCTGGTTGTACCATGAAGAACCCCAAAGTTAGAGAGCACTTCTCTTTCTCATCTTGATTCCTTCTCGGAGTGAGTGTCATACATGAAACCAAGTCAAGTCTAGGAGTCTACATGCTAACCCCTGGTAGCATGGGTAGGTGAACCCGCTCACTGGCCGCCCGTGCACCCTCAACCCTGTGTTGCGACTCACATCCTCCAGGCTGAGGATCATATGTCCCCATGGGAACACGAAGGCAGTCGCTTCCGCATCCCACCTACTGCGCAGGGTTTGGGTGAGTGGTGCATCCACCCTCATCCTATCCATACGAAGCACCTCCCCAAACCCCATCTCGTCTAACCTATCCCTCTAGAACCCCGAGAAGGCCAAATATGCTGCCAACACCCGGGCCCTCATCTCACCCTGCATACAGAAGAAACAATTGATCAGTTAATCATACTGTGCTTGGTTTCTTGGCTAAAGTCGCGCCGGACACATAGGTCGCGACCTTGTGGCGACGCTCCGATGTGTCGCGACCTATTCGCGTCATCATAGAGGACCACGACCAAGTCGCGACGGCCTTGGCTGACGCGTCATTGTCGTGGCTCCTAACCCCATCGCGACTAATGGTATCGCGACGGGGCGGCCCGTCGCGTTCTCATGCAATGACTGACTGGAATCTACCTTGTCCGGAGCTCACTTTTCCGGGGATCGTGCCCTACACCCACCCTCTATCGGGTATATCCATCCATCTACACCATCGAATCGAAGGGTTAGAGGTCGAAGCACCTACCTTTTTCATGGCCGCCTCTTGGGCCATGGCCGCCACCCCCAAATCCAATGCAGGAGCCTCCTCTTCCTCCATCCTGATCTCCAACGCCTCCTCAATTGCCGGAGGCGTCGCCTCGTGCCACCGGGAAGGCCTCCTTGCCTTAGACTTCTTCCCCCTTCCGCTATTGCCACCACCGGATCCCTCCATTGCCACCGAGAACGAGGGTGAAAGAGAGAGAAAGGGAGAGTGAGAGAAAGTGAGAAGGATTGAGAGAGGGTGTAGAGAGAGTCGAAACAGGGAAGGTCAGAATCGCTGGAGCCAGAGTTTGGGAGAGTTTGAATGCGCAAGAGGGGGAAGAAAGGGGGGTTTCTGCAT
>JACBKR010006715.1:0-10616 GCA_014218235.1 Colocasia esculenta
CCGTGCATACTATGGAGGTCTTGTGGTGTGACTCTCCACGTGTTATACAGATGGTTTCCAATTATGTTGTGGTTACGGGTGTTGGCTGGTTGTCGCCAATCCCGATGCTTCGTGTGTGTGTTAAACCTGTAAGACTGTAGCCTAGGCAGTGGTTTGCCGTGAAGCTTGTGGTCGGGTTTTTAGTGAAGGGTGGACTAGCGGTGTTAAGATAGCCTTGTGTTTCCCTTCACTTTACGAGAGAACAAGGTTTAAACGGTGTGTGTGTTATGATTAGTTGCAATTTAAACATGTTTGTGTGCGTATGCTATGTTTCGTCTACCAATTTCCAATGAGATCCTCCGAGGTTGAGGTCTTTTGTGTGGTTGTGTTTCGTTGTGGGAGGTCCTACTAAGCTAGTGACTTGTTAAGGCTCACTCCCTTACAGTCTGTTTAAGGTGTTGGCCGACTTAGTAGGGTTGGCTAACTTCGACGTGGTTTATGCAGAGTAGTGGAGACTTGTACCACCAGCAGTAGAGTAGTTGAGTTGTTTGAGCTTGTGCTCCCTCGGGGTATGCCCAGCTAGTTATACTTTTAAATGGACATGTAATATTGTAATTGTGGACAATTGTACATTGTGATTTACAATTATACACTTGTACTTTTCTGTGTTATATACTGTAATTGTTGTGTCTTTTACATTCCTACTAGACACATGTTAATGATATCCCTTGAGAGACTTCAGTCCGATCCGGGGAGATAGATCTGGATGTGGACCCATATGGGTATAGATATCCAGGACCGTTACACATTAACAAACAAAACAGCAAAACACTGAAGAACTAGATCAAATCCCAGGCACCCAATATGATATTTTGAAGCATTTGGACTAGACGCCTGCCAAAATTTCTAATCTGGAACTGATCAAGAGGTCTCAAACCCACCAAGATGCTCTACATACTTTTTTGCAGAGGGTCATGGACTGAAAGACTGAACCCAGAAATATTGTCGTCGGTCCTGTCTATTGTTACAAGAGGTCCGATGATCATTTTTAGACAATGAGTTAGCTCCCCTCGAGACAAGGAGAATGCCTCTGTGTGTGACATGACAGTAAACAAAGTGGCCATTCATGTCGCTTTAGTGGACACTGGAGCATCAATTAATGTGTGTCCTCTTAGCACTCTTCGATCATGCAACATAGCAGAGCACTATTACAGCTGACTCCCACAAACCTTGTAGCTTATGATAATTCCAGGCCACCTACCATGGCGTAGTTTCCTTGCAGGTAGAATTGGGGCCACTTGTGATGAACATGGAGTTTTATGTGCTCGATATTGATCCCACTTTTAAGGCTTTTTTCGGCCATCCATGGATTGAGGCACTAGAGGCAGTCCCCTATAGCCCATCATTCTTAAAGTTCCCATTCCAAGGACGAATTGTTAAAGTGAAGAGTGCAGCCACTACATACATTGTCGAAGCTATTGAGTAGTTAATGCCGACAGTCTGGCCCTCCAATAAGCCCATCATTTCTGTTCTTGATGTGAACTACCCATGGGCTTATGCTTTCTCCTCCATCCTCCATATAGTGTCTCCATATGTAGCGACTGCCAAGAAGGCAACACCGTTTGATACAAAGGGCTGGAATATCATATTCAAGATCAGCTACCATCCATGAAAGAGGCTTGGAGCTCAGCTTCAAGGGAGAACTCAGGTCATCCCCAAATCGAAACAAGTCACCAGACGGGGTCTGGGGTATAAAGAAGAAATCAGCGTGGACCACATTCGCGTCCATTTAAACCTAGATTGGCAACCTCTAACCTAGTCGTTATGCTGTCACTTTGTCAGGAGACCCATTCAGCCGGGGTATGACACTATTGTGGTAGTTGCAGATTTCACAGATTATGATGACCATAGAAGTCATTTTGCCCGACACATGACACCAGTGCTTACATATCAAGCCCTGAAGCACTACGGCTCGACAAGAGGAGGAAGACTGGAGATCCTGAGGCAGAATGGCACAGGTAGTTTTGATCTGAAGATCTAACAATTGCATTTAGCCGCCTATTCTGGGATGGTGATCTCACATGGCCCCCATTAGTTGCAGAATTTGTAGAACCTCCACCATCCATCACCTCCAAGCAATAGTTGCTCGGAGACAATGAGGACATTGGAGAGCCTGATGAGCTGTACGAAGATGGCAACTCTATAGACAAGCTCTGGCCGAGGTATTCCTTTCTCCTAATCATTTTGTATCATTAATCATCATTCCTAAGTTATCCTTCATGCCTCGTTCACCCCCTCTAATTCTCCAAACTCTCATCTGACACTCTAGAAGTGTTGTCTATTCTTCTTCCCACGTCGCCCTTTCCTTCAATAGCATGGATTCTCCTTTTCCCATCCCTTCAATTATATGTTAGTCGTCCTTATGTAATAGCCCTTTTCAACTTCGAACCCTTAGTTGCCCTAGCACTCTTTCAATTATCTTAATCTCTTTTACCTTAGATTTAACCACTATCTTACGACTTAAATGGGAATGGGAGATGTATTATTATCAGAACCTTGTTATTTACCCTATTTGGGTCTTAGTTTGAGTTCCCCATTGGGAATTTGTGTTTTCGGTTGAAAGTGGAACTTCAAATTAATGTTTTACTTAATGTAATCGATGTTTAAGTAGGTAATCGCGATGTTTAGCTAGGTAATCGATGTTTTAACTTAGGTAATTGATATTTTAGTAGGTAATCGATGTTTTAGCCTAGGTAATAGATATTTTAGTAGGTAATCGATGTTTTAGCCTAGAAATCGATGTTTTAGTAGGTAATCATGTTTAGCCTAGGAAATCGATGTTTTAACTTAGGTAATCAATGTTTTAACCTAAGTAATTGATGTTTCAGTATGTAATCAATGTTTTAATCTAGGTAATCGACATTTTTAGTAGGTAATCGATGTTTTAGACTAGGAAATTGATGTTTTAGTAGGTAATCGATGTTTAGCCTAGGTGATCGATGTTTTAACTTAGGTAATCGATGTTTTAACCTAAGTAATCTATGTTTTAGTGGGTAATCGAGTTTAGCCTAGAATCGATGTTTTAACTTAGGTAATCGATGTTTCAACTTAAGAAATCGATGTTTAGTAGGAAGTCAATGTTTTAGTCGGTTATTGATGTTTTAACTTAGGTAATTAATGTTGTAGCCTAGGAAATCGATGTTTTAGTAGGAAGTCAATGTTTTAGTAGGGAATGATGTTTTAAACAACATCGATGTCCTCTCTGACCTCTAGTGAATCAGAGTCGGTATAATCTTTAGTGCTTATGCTTTTGTCAGACTGATGGAATGATCATCATCATCTGACTCCTTTGGTTTGCCAACTTTTGGCAGGGATCCCTATGTTTTCTATACACTTCATACTTTTTCCGCAAATCGTGATATTGGCCATGTGATGAACCTTCCCACTCGTACTGCCATCAGTCTCAATCCACGGGATTTGTATCCTCCTTTGGTCTACATGTTGGCCACGTGCCTAGACCCCCTTGTTAGATCACCACCCACCTTAAATAAAACCCTTATTTAGCCTTGGTGGCCACCCCCACGAACTTTGGCTATCTTCTGCTGCTGGGAGATTGAAGCTTGAGCATGGAGTTATAGCAGCTTCTTGGCGGTTGCCTCCTAGTTCCCTATGGATTTTCTGCTGGTTTTCCCCACGCTAAGGTAGGTAAACCAATCCCTCCTTTGATATTTTTGGAAGTCTCTCATCACCTCTGTATATGAACTGACATGTTCGATCCTTGTGAAGCTTCTGAGAGTCATCCCTCAACTCCTGGTTCTGTGCTGTTTATGAGCCTACATGTTTGATTCAGAAATTTTATTCGAATCCTTTTAGGATATCCTATGAAAATCATATGTCTGATTGTCTTGGCAAGGGACTTTGATCCTTCTCCCTGGGGTGGTTAGAACTCCTCATGCTTGGCATCATGCATGAGGGGTCAGCCATGGTGATGGTTTCGCCCCACAGGTTAAATGTGGGTGGTTAGGCACACTAAGTTCGGAAATTTTGAGTATGTATGTATATGTAACATCCTGTTTCGGTAGGTGGTTAGCTTTATGTTATGCATCCCCTTAGAGCTTTGTTGATGCCATTTGCTAGAGTTTGTTTCCCTGCCAAGCAATCATGTCTTTGAAATATGATTCAGCATATCTGAAATCATGAAATCTATAAGTCTTCCATGCTATGTACTTTTGTGTACTCCTATGCTCTTGGAAATTCATAACCTTACTTTGTACCATGCTCCTATGCTTTTCATTCGTTGGTTTGCTTGCTGAGTTCCCTTAGACTCATGCCTTTGTTCACAACCATTTCAGATGCTTCATTCTGTGGAGTTTCCCTCTCAAGCCGACCTCCTTGCTAGGCTTGTGCTCAGTCTAGCTGATCTCTAGGGATTTAAAAGTTGTTTAAGTGGTGGTTGTACTTTTGAGATCAGAAATTCTGCTTGTAATTTTGAACAGACTATAATATTGTATATATGTTATACCAGTGCTTTATACTGGTATTTGATGTTGTAATCGAACATGGTATAATTAGCATTCTTACCACGTGCAGCTCTTGTGTTTGGTATACAAAATATATTGCATGCAGTAGAAGGCCTTCCCATAACGATGTATAAGATACTTCCGTTCGGATAGTGTGCATGTCGCCTCTTAAACGGCCGAGAGGGGTGACAAGTCACTACACTTTATTTGTAGGTTAGCCTATTTTTATTTAGTTAAAAAAAAAAACCTTTGTCTCAATCTCCCTCCCCCTCAGCAATCACTTCGGACGATGATCCCCATCTTCCTTCTCCCCTCCTTCATTCCTCTCCAATGGCAATCCTTGTCTCTCCCTCTATCTCTCTCATTCTCTCATCTTCCCCAGTACGATGATGATCCCCATCTCTCCTCCTCCCCTTTTCGACGGCGATCCCCGTCTTTCTTCCTTTCCCCTCTAACGGCGATCCTCGTCTCCTTCCTCCCTACTTCCATGATGGCCCCCCCCCACTCCTCCAAAGTTTCTTGACGACAATCCCGTTCCTTTCTCTCACCCCACTTTCTTCGATGGCCATCCCCGCCTTTTTCCCTTCTCTAACCTCCTTCTGGAGCGGTGATTCCTACTCTATCTCACATACACACCGCTGAGCGCCATGGAATCTCCAGGTGAAGGACCTTCTGTTCCTACACCATGGTTCTGCTTCAGGCGCCCTGAGCTCGGGTGGCCCGCTTCCACCTCCAGACCAGTGGAGGTCCCCTGCGACTGCGCCACTCATTTTCATTCCCTTCCAATAAACCTATGGACCCTCCCTAGAGTGCCTCTTAGACTCAAGCATTACTTCCCAGGGCAGAATCTAGAAAGTCCCCGTCCCCGTATAGGAAGGGCAAGGCTAGTACTATTCCCTCTAGATATCTGATGGATCTGTCACATAGGTGTGACACTCTTCTAACTGTTGAAGAATTCGTCTAGGAAGCAGTCATTCTGAATGTGGAAGCTTGACAAGTGTAGAAGTGACTAGACGATGGATTTGGAGTCTTTGAAATTTTTAATGATGAGGACCCATTGGATGAAGAAGACAGTGAGGTAGAGGACGCTACTGAAATGTACGCTAATGTTATGAGGAGATTTGATGAGCTTCCTTGGCATTGGATGAACCTACCAAGAAAATCAATATTGAAACCACTGAACAACCCGGCTGATAACCATAGCTTTTAGTCTCCCTCTTGAGGAAGAAAAGAGCTCATAAAGGCCTTGAGGGAGTACAAAGACACTTTTACCTGTCATATGAGGACATGCCCGACATTGGACCACACTCGTGGAACATAGGTTAATCTTAAAGTCAGGGGCAAGAGCTTTAAGCAGAAGCTGAGATGATTCCACCCCATATTGCATTGAAGATGAAGGAGGAGATTGATAAGCTACACAAAGCTCATTCATCTTGTAGTGCTCTTTCTCTGTGGGTGGGCAACATAGTCCCAGTCAATAAAAAAGGGGATGGAAGAGGGCGAATCTGCAAAGATTTCGGGACTTAATCAGCATGTCCTAAAAATGATTTCCCGCTACCTATTTAAATGTTTTGATTGAAAACACTACTGGGTTTGAAACACTTACGTTCATGGGCGGCTATTCAAGTTATAATCAGATTTGTCTAGCCCCGGAGGACCAAGAGAAAACATCTTCACCACGGCCTAGAGAACTTATTGTTATGCGTTTATGCGTTTGGGTTGAAGAATGCTTGAACCACTTATCAAAGGGCAATGTTTGCAATATTCCACGATATGATTCATATTCATGTTGAGGTTTACGTGAATGACATTGTGGTGAAATCTCAAACCAGAAGTGAACTCCTCCTTATTAGCCAAGGTATTCCAACATGCATGAGAATATCAATTGAAGATGAATCCTAGAAGTACGTGTTTGGGGTTTCTTCGAGAACACTTTTTGGGTTCATAGTCAGAAACGAGGGATTCAAATAGACCCAAATAAGGCCAAGGCAATAGGTGAGATGCCACCTCCTAAGAACATATCTGAGCTTCGAAGACTGATTGGTTGACTACAGTTCATAAGGAGATTTATCTCTCAACCCCCAATGATGTCGTCCCTTCTTATGAACTATGAAAGGAGGGGTAAAAATTTGAATGGAGTGTTAAGTGCTAAGAAACCTTTGATGAACTCAAGAACTATCTAATGAATCCACCCATGTTGCAGGCTTCTATCCCAGGAAAACCCCTAATCTTATATTGTCAACTATTGAGGACTCCCTAGGAGCTATCCTTGCACACATGATGAAGATGGTAAAGAAAGGGGAGTCTACTACTTGTCTAGGTTGTTTAATCCTGCCGAGCTCAAGCTCACCGCCATGGAGAAAAACTTTTATAGTGCTAGTATGGGTAATTCAGATATTGAAGCACTATTTCCTAGCCCATCAGGTTAGTTTGATTTCTAGGATGGATCTCATTAGATACATCATAGAGAAGCCAGTCCACAGACAGATTGACATGCTAGCGAAGCTTCCTATTTGAGTTGATATTACCTTTGTTGTCTTGAAGGCTATAAAGGGGTACGCCATTGCCGAGCATCTCGCTCACCTTCCTCTCCTCACAGTGACACGGGCCAAGAGTTTCCTAGATTAAGTTTGTCACTCATCTCACGCGATTCCTTTTAGTCACTTCATTTCGATGGAGCTCTGAATTCTAGTAGACAGGGCATAGGTGTTGTTCTGCTCACCCCAGAAGGAATCACCATTCCACTGGCATATCAACTTCAATTCCTTGCCACCAACAACATTCCGAGTATAAAGCTCTCCTAGCTAGTCTCAAACGTGCCCATCTCCTAGGTGCACCTCAAATCAAGATCATAGGGGACTCTCAGCTCATCCTTCGACAGGTCCTTTCTACTTATTGCACTATTGATCCAAAGCTCAAGCCCTATCAAGATTTGGTCACACTCCTACCTAAGCAATTCAGAAAGTTGATCTACATTTACACTCCCCGCTGTTAGAATATCTTGGTGATGCCATGGCGTCTCTAGCTTCATCCCTCTCCTTCCCTCTCAGACAAAGTGTTGAGCTATCGACGTCCAGAGGATTGAAAGACCATCACCACATGATCCTGGTTCGATAACTTTAGGAGTTCATCAATTGTGAAGGCAGAGAGAAGAGAAGTGAAGGAAGTGATACTTATGGAACTAGGAGAAATAATGGAAGAAGTAAGCCATAGTACCATGAGATGAGCAGTTTGCAAGAACATACCTTTCCAGAGGAGGCAAAACCAGAGATAGAAGAGCCATCTATAGGGAAGCCTTAAGGTACAACATTGTTGGAGAAGAATTGTACAAATGTGCCCTAAATGGAATGATTCTCAAATGCTTGCCAAATGAAGAGGCTTGGAAAGTAGTGAAAGGAGCCCATGCTAGTGAGTGTGGAGGACATGTGAATATTCAGATGCTATCGAAGAAGATCCTTAGGCAGGGCTATTACTAGCCACCTTAGAAGAAGATTGTGCCATCTACGTTCGTAGTGTGTCAAGTGCCAGCTCCATGCTGACAAGATCCATGATCTATCTTCCTCCTTACATCCACTTCATCTCCATGGCCATTCTCCATGTGGGCTTTGATATCATTGGACCCCTTGGTGACCCTAATGCTTAAATCAAACAAAAATCCTTCTCCTCACTGCTACTCAGTATTTCACCAAGTGGGCCGAAGCTGAGCATTTGCAAAATCAAAGGATCAATCACGTGCTGGTTCATCATGAAAAACATCATCTCACGGTTTGGAGTGCCATCAGCTCATCACAACAATGGGCCCCAGTTCATATCACAAGAGCTTCAAGACCTGTGTAAGAATTCAACATCACTTTGCTCATTTGTCTCCATATTATCCACCGGGAAACAGTCAAGCCAAAGCTACAATAAAACACTTTTGAAATTTTTAATGATAATTTGTAAGTCACTCAATTTTGCTGACTGGCCTGAGAAATTAATCGAGGCTCTATGGGCCTACTATACCTTTGTCTGCACACCCACGAGGCAAACCCCCTATTCACTTGCTTACGGGATGGAGGTGGTACTTCCATATGAGATACCCATTCCTTCGCTAAGAGTACAGCTTGACAAAGAACTTAATCTCGATGAATGTTGAGAGACGTTACTTACACAACCAGAACTTTTAGACGAACGACATCTGGTCGTAGCCGATCTTGTACTCTTATATCAAAGGAGACCTCTCAAGATCTTTTCAAAAGAAAGTAATTGAACACAAATTTCAAGGAAGGAGACATGGGGTTCGAAGGCAAATTTTTATAACCTAGAGGTCCTAGGTCAAAATTGCAAGCTAATTGGGAGGGTCTGTATGTGGTCAAAGAAGTGTACCCTGGGAATGCTTATAGGCTAGTGAATGCCAATGGTGAGGAGCTCTCTCATCCATGGAATGGTCTATATCAAAAATATTCTACCCTTAATAAAAAAGTTACTATAGTAGAACTACATAGAAGAGTACCATGGTTTTGGGGTCTTTATCCTTTCACGATTGTAAAAAAAACCTTTGCTTAGTCAACACACAACAACACACAACTCACAGTCAATTTCTCTCTAGACAAGATGTGTTCAGCCTAGGCCTTGCATAGGATGTGCGAAGGCCTATTCTCTCCCTATTCGGACAAAGCATATGGGAAAAAGGTTCGCTCATCTGAAGACTGAAAGGGGGGTAGGTCGTGTGTGACGAGGTCTCAAAAAGAGACAGTCGACTAAGCTAGCAAAAGAAAGAAAGGAGGAAAAAAAAAAATGGAAAGGAAAAATGAGCCAAAAGGAGGAATAGGGTTATGGCAAAGAGTGACAGTATAGTCCCCGCGAGACGCCCTTGAGCCCGGTGCGTGCGCATGCTCCAAATGAGAAAAAGCATGACCACAAAGTCTCTGGACACAGATGGAATCCACATGAGCTAAACCTAGCCGGTCAACAAACCAAAACATCTTTAAAAACTACGTTGAGTCTTACCCTAATATCTTCTCACTCCTACTAATGGCCGGGTCATGTCCCTCGCATGGCCTTTGTCAGAACACTAATGGTTAGGGGCAATCAGTCAAGAAGTTTCTAAAAAATAGAGCACATTGTACTTAGGGGATGTTTAACAACAAGAGGAGACAAGATTCTAAACAATCACTCAAATGTAGGTATTGCTGCTGTAAACTCCGAAAATCAAAAAAAAAAGAAAATCCAAAAAAACTAAGAAAGTTAGAAAATCCAAAAAATAGAAAATATTAAAATCTAAAAAAATAGGTAAGTCCAAAAATCAAAAAAATAGAAAATCCATAAATAAAAAAAATATATAGAAAATTCAAAAAACAAATAAAAAAGGGTGTACATATTGTTCTTTTGGCATGCATTTGTTATTTTCTTATCTCGCCTATTTAAGGCTCAGCTAACTATCATGAAGTTAGAGTGAAAACATACTTATGCAAGGGGCTGAGTCAAAGAACAAGTCTATCTTGGTTTGTTGAGAGTGCAGGAACATGAGTGGTCAAACAAAGAATGAAATACTCAATGCCTCTCTAAGCTCTTACTTCCCACTCATGTCAATCATATTTCAATATTTTCAATATAGGCACAAAACAAGTGAACTAACAATATGAACATCTGTACATAGATAAGGGCGAAGTGGCCACAAACTCTCACTGTCCACCGCCAGTCCCCTAAATCTCTCATGTCTCTCGAGCAGAGGTGGCATCTCACCACTTCCCCTCATGCTCCTGGCGCTCGTCTCTCCTCACGGCGCCTCTCCTCCTCCTCAATCCTTCGGCAGTGGAGGAACCTGCCAGGTACTGCCTCACAGAGGCGCCGCTCACTCCGCTTCTGCTCCTAGTACGGCCCTGGGTGAACATCAAATCATGCTCCGGAGCACGTCAATGTGATCCTACTGCGAGGACGTCTCGGTGCATAGACATACCAGCTACGCCGATCTTCTGTGGCCCCTACAGTCGCACCGTCGCTAGCTCCAGTGACAACTCCCCCACATGGAGGTCTGCAGCGGTATCCTACTGCTGCCACTACGCCACCTGTGCCGCTACAGTCTCTGTCTGGAGGCGCCATTGAGCCACCTATGCTGACGCCGTTGTAGACACCCTA
>JACBKR010006716.1:0-10659 GCA_014218235.1 Colocasia esculenta
TAGAATCCTAATAGCCTCAAGTCTAGCTACAGGTGCATAAGTTTCATCAAAATCTATGCCTTCATCTTGGAATAGCCTTGAGCTACCAATCTGGCCTTGTTTCTTATGATCACACTAGCTTAATCCAATTATTCTGAACACCCATTTGTGCCAATCACTGGATGATCTAATGGTCTAGGAACAAGTGACCATACATGGTTTCTCTTGAACTGATTCAGTTCATCTTGCATGGCTAAAATCCAAGATTCATCAGTGAGAGCTTCATTGACTGTCCTAGGCTCTATTTGTGAGACAAAAGCTAAATATCACATGGAATTACATTACCTCTTGTCCTTACCCTACAGATGGATCACCAATGATGTTTTCTAGTGGGTGATCTTTCTTATATCTCCATTCCTTTGGAAGATTTCATGTAAAATGTCCTTTTGTTGCAGGTCTTCTAGAGGTGGATCTTCCTTGTCCTCGATAGATGTATTCTTTAAATTCTTGAACAATCTTCTGCATATCAATATCACTATCTTCTTCCTCTCTCAAGGAAGGGTTAGTGTCATCAAAAATGATGTGTATGATTGTTCAATTAATAAAGTGTTGGATCGAAATGGCACTAAGAATGTCTAGAGGGGGTGAATAGGACGTTTAGAAAGGCAGACTTACATCTATTGAAATAATTGTATATCTAATGCAGATGCATATGCAAGTAATATTCTAATGTGTGTATGATTGTTCAAATAATAAAGTGTTGGATCGAAATGCCATCAGAAGTCTTAGAGGGGGGTGAATAGGACCGTTTAGAAAGGCAGACAGACTTACATCATTTGAAATAATTTTATATCTAATGCAGATGCATATGCAAGTAATATTCTAATAGCCTTAAGTCTAGCTATTAGTGCATAGTTTCATCGAAATCTATGCCTTCTCTTGGGGATAGTCTTGAGCTACCAATCTGGCCTGTTTCTTATGATCACACCAGCTTCATCCAATTTATTTTGAACACCCATTTGGTGCCAATCAGTAGAGATCTGATGGTCTGGAACGAAGTGGACCATACCTGGTTCTCTTGAACTGATTCAGTTCATCTTGCATGGCTAAAACAAGATTCATCAGTGATAGCTCATCGACTGTCCTAGGCTCTATTTGAGAACAAAAGCTAAATAATCACATGGAATATGTTACCTCTTATTCTTACCCCTACAGGTGGATCACAATAATGTTTCAGGAAGGTGATCTCTATTGTATCTCCATTCCTTTGGAAGATTTCATGTACTATGTCCTTTTGTTGCAGGTCTTCCAGAGGTGGATCTTCCTTGTCCTCAATTGATGAGTTCTTTTAGCTTTTTGGACAATTCATCTACATCATCATTATCACTATCTTCTTCCTTTCTCAAGGAAAAGGGTAGTTTCATCAAGATATGTGTACTGATTGCTCAATTAATAAAGTACGCTTATTAAATACCCTATAGCCTTTAGGTTGTAGATGCATACCCCATGAAAATACTTTCATCTGATTTTGCATCTAACGTACCAATATCTCTTTTGCCGTTGTTGGGATGAAACATGGAAAAATATGAATGTCCTGAAGTGACTGATCTTCGGCTTCTTTCCCTTGTACAATCATATGCTGTTTCTTTAAAATCGGCCTGATCATCACCCGGTTGATTATGTAAACAAGATGGTTACTGCTCAGCCCAAAAATATCTGGCAGATCATATTCAGATAGCATCGTTCTTGCCATATCCGAAGGGTTCTGTTCTTTCTCTCAGCAACTCCATTGTTGTGGTTGTCCTTGTGTAACACCCCAAAAATTTAGTAATAAAAAATTGAAATAAATGATAATGATAAATTCAATATTAGTGAAATAGCAAAAACGTACGTGCCGTTATCGTACGTACAAAAACCCAATAGAAAATTTCACAAAAAAACGTAGTTCAACTCTAATAATACCACCTAATGTCCCCAGAGAAATTCGTTGCAAAGGAAAATTGGATGGTCCAAGTTTAAGGCGTTTTGCGACTGAGTATCGTAATCAAGGGATAAGTCAGGAAATCATTATCACACATATTAGATAAGTCAGAAAATAAATAAACAAAATCATAGATGGACTTCAAATAATATCCTCTAATGATCCATCAGAATTTTGGGTCAATAAAAGTCATTTGGGATTATATTTAAGAGTTAGTGTGACTTCTTATCGTGATTAGGAATATAGTTGGACAACCCATTATTAGGTGTATAAAATGAGATCATAAACTAAATGAGAAATTTATGGTGGACTCCAAATAATATGAGGGGATAGTCCCATAAAATAAATCAGATCAATGGAAAACTTATGTCACATGAACAAATTCAAGTATGAAATTAGTAATAAATAACTTCCGTATTATCGGAATGATGAACTTACGTAC
Source organism: Colocasia esculenta (assembly GCA_014218235.1). Classification (NCBI taxonomy): domain Eukaryota; kingdom Viridiplantae; phylum Streptophyta; class Magnoliopsida; order Alismatales; family Araceae; genus Colocasia; species Colocasia esculenta. Next base: position 2,403 of record JACBKR010006716.1, read on the forward strand.
CACTATCGTACGTGAGAAAACACATCGGAAAATTTCGTAAAAAAATTATAAACCAACCCTAATATTATCCCTAAGCATCCACGAAGGAATTCATGCAACGGAAAAAAAATCTGATTGGCCGAGTATATGTCACACGTGACCAAGTTACCCGAATTAGGAAACTAAGTCAGAAAATTGTTAACACGGAAAATAACCCAACCATAAATTAAATAAACATGTTGGAGAGACTTACAAACATTATGTATTAATAACCCATTAACAAGATTGGGCCAATGGAGTGCATTTGGCCCAAGGATAAAATTGGGAGAAGAAAATACCCAAAAATTCGTGTATGTAATTATGCAATAATTAGGGAGGACAATTTAGGGTAAATTAGGGTGATTAGTCATGTAAGGTAAGCCAAAACGGACCTAACTCTAAGAGGGGTTTCCTAAACCCTTTGCCACTCTAATTGGGAGGGAGAATCTCAAAACATGGAAGGCCAAGCAGAATTCGCAGCCCCTTCCTAGTCCCATTAGGACATGTAGTTACATCCTAAATCTAAGAACCATCACTAAACTTTGGGAAGGTTTGGCAACGAGTTGGGACATTTAGAGGCGGGCTAGGGCTTTAGAGGAGGAGGAGAAAGGCTGGGAACTGGAGCATCATCCCCTTCATCCTCTGCTGCGTCCAGAACGTCGATGGTCTTAGATCTCCATAAAGGTAGGTGTTCTCGGGCCAAGATTAAAGAAAACCAACACCATAATGTAGATCTCGAGTCTAGGTTCATTTGCACTTGGTTTGACTAATTTTCATGCAGTATACATTGTGTATTTGTAGTTTTCCCTAAGTCACGCACAGTTAGGGTTTTTCCAGTTCTTCTTATTATGCACATGATTTTATACCGAATTAGACCAAACGTCCTTCATGAAAGTTCTTCTACTTGTAGTCACGATCATCTTTTATGTTGGATATTTTGTCAAAAAGTCTTTTGTTAGAGAGTTATAAGCAGGAAAGAGAGTCACTGCATGATACTGCGATTTCGGGCTGCACTTAGCATTATGTTCTTCATATATTATCGAGATTTGAGACCGAATTAGATTAAACCCCCAACATCAACGTTTCCTACTAGTTGTCCTCGTCATTTTGTGTTGAGCATTTTGTCTAAATGTCATTCATTAGAGAGTATAAGTGGGGTAAGTAAAAGCTGCCATGAGATGTGTTTTCGGGTTACACGACCTATATGTTTTCTGGGAAAGCTCTAGTGTCGACACTACTTGATCTAGTGTCGACACACTGTCTCAAATTGGCCCAAAAAGTTTTTTGGGAAGCCTCTAGTGTCGACACTACTTGATCTAGTGTCGACACACTGTCCCATACTGGCACAACAGGTTCACTGGGAGGGTCTCTAGTGTCGACACTACTTGATCTAGTGTCGACATCCTGTACAGACCTGTTGACTGGGTTTCTGGGAACTGGGTCTAGTGTCGACACTACTTGATCTGTGTCGACACTACTTGACCAGTTCTGCATTATTTTGCCTTGTGTTTGAAGCATTGTGTCGACACCAGTAAGGGGTGTGTCGACACTGCCCTTGCAGAAAAATTACATATCTTGGGTCTGATCATTACATGATCTCTACTAGCATGTGCAGATGTTATATAGTATGCATGGACCTAAAAGAAATCAACCTATTGAAAAATGGTAATGATATGAATATGATTCTAATGTGTAATTGTGATTGTCCTTATGTTCATTGGATCATCTTGTGATCTTACCTATTGTCAATTGATATGATAAGAATATGATGTGAATATGGGGATGAGTACATGTTAGGATGGACTTGTTAGTGAAGTTAATATCATGATTTGTATATGAGTTCAATAGTTAACATTTTTCGGTGTTCAATTAATTATTGTCCACATGCATACATGCTAAGAAAGATCCGTGACTCATCACTTACACATTTGCACGAATAGGTACACCCTCTTGGGGAATTGAAAGCTCTCTGTCGGTCATTCTGAATCGGCAAGGCTAGCGATCTTTTCCTTAAGACCTCTGTAAGTCTCCGCTCTCTATGGATTTCCACATAGAGGCTGAGCTGGTTGTACCATGAAGTACCCTGGAGATAGAGACACATTTCCACATATGATCTGTCATTAGTCATCATCCTCATGTCAAGACATTAAGGAATTATGAAACATAGATACGTCGTTATACTGCTTTTGTTCTCTTGAGCTAATTGTCATACTTTGACTCTATGAATGATCATGTTCCTTTTACTATGAGCTGCCATTGAAACTCTGTGGCCATATATATGAATATGTTTGTTCGCACAATATGGGACTTTGGTCCATTTGACCAATATCTGTGCAATAGGGGCCCTGTCTGGTCCTGGGGAGGAGCGCGCCCAACGACTTATTTTTAACCGTGGGAGTATGGACTTGTGGTGCGTGGCATGGCACTGTACTAAGCAAGAGTTGTGAAAATTGTGCCTTTGTTTGATATGATAAGTTTAATTTGATCTGATATGATAAGATTCGATATGATACGTCTGATTATGTGAACGCATGATATCTGTATGAATATGGCCAATTCTTTTGATACGATTCTACTCTTGAAATATCTGTCCATTGTATATGCAACTCGACATTTGATCTGATATGATATCCGTTATACTCTGCTATTCAAACTTTTAGTATTGCATGCATTGTCATCATATACATGTTCATGTCTTGCCTGATTAAAATATTAATCACGTATATTAGTGCTTGCACATTATTGAGATGTAAATCCTACTGAGCTAGTTCGCTCACCCTATCATCCTGTCCTTTTCAGGTAGTGATGAGGAACCAGAGGAGTCGGATGGGGCAGGGCAAGAGTGATGAGCACCCGCCATATGAGTAGTTGACAGTTTAGGAGTAGATATTTGAGCAGTCTATGTAATAGTGAACTTTTTTGGAGTTTTATTGAATAATGGACCCGTTAGCTGGTTCTCTCTATGTAAGGTGTAATTAGTTGAATGGAATGAAATAAAAATATATTTTTGGTGACTATATTATAGTCTCAAATACGTCCTTTTGTTCAATCGTGACTGCGCTATTCAACTGTGATACGTCTATCTATATCGTTACATCTCCCGGTGTTTGTTCCGCTGCTAAATATCGGGCGTGACAGTTGGTATCAGAGCCCTAAACTTTAGGGTCCAAGGGAATAGGAAAATAGGATGAAACTAGATCACACGAGTCGAAATCTGTCGTACCTAATGTGAGCTGCGTAGAACCATGGAATAGAAGTCACATGTGATATATTTAAATGACTGACTCATATTATTCAAGGTACTTAATACCTTAATGGCTGCCGAACGAGCCTGGGCTTGCCCCTAATTCCTAGGCAATCAGGAATGATAGGATAAGTGTCATTATAACCCTCAGCTTGTGTTAAGAACTTTGTACCTACCTGGTGAGATTGGGTAGAAACTTGGGCTTAGTCCAAATTTTTTAATAACTAATATTGTAAGTTACAAGGCATCAACAAGGAGTAAAGAAGACTGACTGTATGATAGTTGTTTTGAAGGAACTTAAATAAAAACAGCAATGGAAGATATACCTACACCATCTATGGACGGACAAAGATCTGTCCAAAGATTAACCAAAGCACTACGACAAGCTGCTCAACTGTTAGAGGATGCCCTAATAATGGCTAAGGGAGATACAAATGGGAAGAAAGGTCTATTGATGACAAAGGAGTTGGCAAAAACAATGAGAAAGAACAAATTACAACCACAGGGAGCTCCAAACCCATACCTAGAGAGAAACGGCCCACCAACAGTAATAGATCGCACAAGAGAAAGAAGGGAAGAAGTGCAATAAGAAACTAGTTTATGCTCCTACAAAATTGCCAGCATTGCAACAGAATAAATCATCGGTCCGAGGAGTGCTGGAAATTCAGGACAAATGTTTCCGTTGTGGTAGCCAAGACCACAAGGTTAAGGATTGCCCAATGGAGAAATTGAGCTCAGGAAAAAAAATGGCAGCGCAACCCAAAATAAGGAGTAAAGGAGAGGTATCATTTCTAACTCGTTTTTATTTGACCCTGAAGTACGTCATCAATCAATCATATGTCATGAGTAATTCACAATTGAATCCCTGCAATGCAGCTCATAAACACAGGTGAATTGGGGACCAAATTCTTTTAAGTGGGGGAGTATGTAACACCTCGAAAATTTAGTAATTAAAAAATGAAATAAATTGAAAATGATAAATTCAATATTAGTGAAATAGCAAAAACGTACTGCTGTTATCGTACGTACAAAACCCCACTAGAAAATTTCACATAAAATGTAGTTCAACTCTAAATAATACCACCTAATGACCCAAAGAAATTCGTGCAAAGGAAAATCGGATGGTCCAAGTTAAGGCGTTTTGCGACTGAGTATCGTAATCAGGGGATAAATCAGGAATCATTATCACACATACTTAGATAAGTCAGAAAATTAAATAAAAAAATCATAGATGGACTTCAAATAATATCCTCTAATGATCCATCAAGAATTTGGGTCAATAAAGTCATTGGGATATATTTAAGAGTTAGTGTGACTTCTTATCGTGATTAGGAAATAAGTTGGACAACCATTATTAGGTGTATAAAATGAGATCATAACTAAATGAGAAATTTATGGTGGACTCCAAACAGATGAGGGGATAGTCCATAAAAGAAATCGGATCAATGGACCACTTATGTCACATGAACAAATTCAAGTATGAAATTAGTAAATAAATAACTTTCCGTATTATCGGAATGATAGAACTTACGTACCACTATCGTACGTGAGAAACACATCAGAAAATTCTGTAAAAAATTATAACCAACCCTAAATATTATCCCTAATCGTTCCACGAAGGAATTCGTGCAACGGAAAATCTGATTGGCTGAGTATATGTCACACGTGACCAAGTTACCCGAATTAGGAAACTAAGTCGGAAAATTGTTAACAGGGAAAATACCCAACCATAAATAAATAAACATGTTGGAGAGACTTACAACATTATGTATAAATAACCCATTACAAGATTGGGCCAATGGAGCACATTTGGCCTAAGGATAAAAATTGGGACAAGAAAATACCCAAAATTCGTGTATGTAATTATGCAATATTAGGGAGGGAATTTAGGGTTAAATTAGGTGATTAGTCATGTAAGGTAAGCCAAAACCGGACCTAACTCTAAGAGGTGGTTTCCTAACCCTTTGCCACTCTAATTGGGAGGAGAATCTCAAAACATGGAAGGGCCAAGCAGAATTCGCAGCCTTTCCTAGTCCCATTAGGACTTAGTTACAACCTAAATCTATAAGAACTCCACTAAACTCTTTGGGAAGTTTGGCAACGAGTTTGGGACGTTGGAGGCGGGCTAGGGCTTCAGAGGAGGAGGAGAAAGGCTGGGAACCGAGCATCATCCCCCTTCATCCTCTGCTACGTATAGAACGTCGACTAGTCTTAGATCTCCATAAGTAGGTGTTCTAGGGCCAGATTAAAGAAAACCAACACCATCATGTAGATCTTCGAGTCTAGATTCATTTGCACTTGGTTTGACTAATTTTCATGGAGTATACATCATTGTGTATTCGTATTTTCCCCTAAGTCATGCACAGTTAGGGCTTTTCCCGTTCTTCTTATTATGCACGTGATTTTATACCGAATTAGACCAAACTTCCTTCTAAAAAATTTTCTACTTTTCTGATCTCATGTCATTATTTTATGTTGGATGTTTTGTAAAAAAGTCTTTAGTTAGAGAGTTATAAGTATGGTAAGTGAGTCACGCATGATACTGCGATTTCGGGCTGCACTTAGCTTTATGTTCTTCATATATTTCTTGAGATTCGAGACCAAATTAGATCAAACCCCCAACATTAAAGTTCTCCTACTAGTTGTCCTCGTCATATTTGGTGTTGAATGTTTGTCTAAATGTCATTCTTAGAGAGTTATAAGTGGGGTAAGTAAATCGCTGCATGAGATGTGTTTTCGGGTTACACGACCCTATGTTTTCTGGGAAGCTCTAGTGTCGACACTACTTGATCTAGTGTCGACACACTGTCCCAATTGGCCCAAAAGGTTTCTGGGAAGGCCTCTAGTGTCGACACTATTTGATCTAGTGTCGACACACTGTCTCATACTGGCACAACAGGTTCACTGGGAGGGTCTCTAGTGTCGACACTACTTGATCTAGTGTCGACACTACTTGATCTAGTGTCGACACCCTGTACAGACCTGTTGACTGGGTTTTCTGGAAACTGGGTCTAGTGTCGACACTACTTGATCCTGTGTCGACACTACTTGACCAGTTCTGATTATTTTACTTGTGTTTGAGCACTGTGTCGACACCAGTAAGGGGTGTGGTCGACACTACCCTTGCAGAAAAATTGCATATCTTGGGTCTGATCATTACATGATGTCTACTAGCACGTGCATGATGTTTATATAGTATGCATGGACCTAAAAGAAATCAACCTATTGAAAAATGGTAATGATATGAATATGATTCTAATGTGTAATGTGATTGTCCTATGTTCATTGGATCTTGTGATCTTACCTATTGTCAATTGATATGATAAGAATATGATGTGAATATGGGGATGAGTACATGTTATATTTGACTTGTTAGTGAAGTTAATATCATGATTTGCATATGAGTTTCAATAGTTACATGTTTTCTGGTGTTCAATAATTAATTGTCCCATGCATACATGCTAGGAAAGATCCGTGACTCGTCACTTACACATTTGCACGAATAGGTACACCCTCCTTGGGAATTGAAAGCTCTCTGTCGGTCATTCTGAATCGGCAAGGCTACGATCTTTTCCTTAAACCTCCGTAAGTCTCCTCTCTCTATGGATTTCCACATAGAGGCTGAGCTGGTTGTACCATGAAGTACCCTGGAGATACAGAGCAGATGTCCACATATGATCTGTCATTAGTCATCCTCATGTCAAGACATTAATGAATTATGAAACATAAGATACGTCGTTATACTGCTTTTGTTCTCTTGAGCTAATTGTCATACTTTGACTCTATGAATGATCATGTTCCTTTTACTATGAGCTTGTCATTGAACTCTGTGGCCATAATATGAATAGGTTTGTTTGGGTACACAATATGGACTTTCGGTCCATTTGACCAATGCCTGTGCAATAGGGGCCCTGTCTGGTCCTGGGGAAGAGCGCCCCAACGTACTTTTTACCCGCGGGAGTATGGACTTGTGCTGCGTGGATGACACTGATACTATATGCAAGAGTTTGAAAATTGTGCCTTTGTTTGATATGATAAGTTTGATTTGATCTGATATGATAAGATTCAATATGATACGTCTGATCATGTGAACGCATGATATCTGTATGAATATGGCCAATTCTTTTGATACGTTTCTACTCTTGAAATATCTGTCCATTGTATATGCAACTCGACATTTGTTCTGATATGATATCCGTTCTACTCTGCTATTCAATCTGTTAGTATTGCATGCATTGTCATCATATACATGTTCATATCTTGCCTGATTAAAATATTAATCATGTATATTAGTGCCCACACATTATTGAGATGTAAATCCGACTGAGCTAGTTCGCTCACCCTATCATCCTGCCCTTTTTCAGGTAGTGATGAGGAACCCGAGGAGTCGGATGGGGCAGGGCAAGAGTGATGAGCACCCGCCATATGAGTAGTTGATAGTTTGGAGTAGATATTTGAGTAGTCTATGTATAGTGAAACTTTTCTGGAAGTTTTATTTGAATAATGGACCGTTTAGCTGGTTCTCTCTATGTAAGGTTGTAAATAGGTGAATGGAATGGAATAAAATAATATTTTTGGGTGACCATATTTATAGTCTCAAATACGTCCTTTTGTTCAATTGTGACTCTGCGCCTATTCAACTGTGATACATCTATCTGTATCGTTCACGTCTCCCGGTGTTTATTCCGCTGCTAAATATCGGGCGTGACACCTTGGTGCTGAGAAATTGTGCTCTATCCCTTTGTCATCACAGAATTTGCCAAATTTTTCATTCTGGAACTCTCCTCCATGATCTAACCGGATTCCAATAATGCAGTACTTCTTATCTTTCTGAACCTTTTTACTGAACTTACAAAGCTTCAAATGTATCATCTTTGTGTTCCAGAAAGGATACCATATGAATCTTGAATAGTCATCTACTATAACGAATCCAAAATTTCTTCCTCCAAGACTTGTGGTCCTCATTGGCCCAAACAAATCCATATGGAGGAGTTC
>JACBKR010006717.1:0-10690 GCA_014218235.1 Colocasia esculenta
TTCAACTCTGAACCTAACGCATCCTGAAGACCCTCCACAGCCTCGAAGTAAATCTCAGATTCTGATCCGAAATGATCGACTTCGGCACACCATGCATCTAATAATGCTACTAATATACAATCTAGCTAAACTCCTACTGATTGCTTCTTCTTCATAGGTAAGAAATGCAGCAGTCTCTTCGAGAATCTGTCTACCACTACCCAAATCGAGTCATTACCTCGTCTAGATCGAGGCAAACCCGTAACAAAATCCATAGTGACAGCTTCCCACTTCCATACTGGAATCTCCATCTTCTGCATAAGCCCAGATGGTCGCTGCCGCTCTGCCTTCACTTGCTGGCATACAAGACATCTAGACACATACTCCGCTACATCTTTCTTCATGCCAGACCACCAAAAAGATCTCTTCAAATCCTGGTACATCTTAGTGTTACCTGGATGAATAGAGAATCTAGACCTATGAGCCTCTGCTAATACATGCTCACGGACATCCACGATGTCTGGAACACAAACACGGTGATGGAATCTAATCACACCATCCTCATCACAAGCAATGCCTACCTTGCCCACTAACTCTTGGAGTCTAGGGTCGGCTTTTTGTTGCTCGATCACCTCATCCAACACCGAAGACCTAATGGACAACTGAGCTACAAAAGCCTGACATAAATATTGCTCTAACTCAGTCATCGCACACGCCGCATCCTCCAACATCTTCCAATCATACTGGAGAGATGACCTCTTCCTACTAAGGGCATCCGCTACAACATTCACCTTTCCAGGATGATACTGGAGGTCGAAGTCATAGTCCTTCAGAAACTCAATCCATCTTCTCTGCCTCAGGTTTAATTCCTTTTGGAGAAAAACTTTTAAACTCTTGTGGTCAGTGAACACCTCAAATCTACACCATAAAGATAGTGTCTCCAGATCTTCAGCGCATGCACCACTGCCGCAAGTTCCAAATCATGAGTCGGATAGTTTCGCTCATGCTCCTTCAATTGACGAGAAGTATATGCTACTACCCTTTCTTGCTGCATCAATACACAGCCAAGGCAATCCGAGATGCATCCGTGTAGATAGTAAAACCCTCTACACCACTCGGCAAAACTAACACAGGACCGAAGTGAGCTTAGTCTTCATATTGAAAACTACTCTCACATTCCTCGGACCAGACAAACTTCACCCCCTTTTCTAGTTAGCTGAGTCAATGGGGTGGCGATGGATGCAAATCCCTTAATAAATCGCCGATAATAACCCGCCAAACCAGAAAACTCCGAATCTTCGAAGAGTCTTGGGAATCTCCCAATCCATAACACCTGGACCTTCGCTGGATCAACTGCTACTCCCACACCAGAGATAACATGCCCAGGAAATGAACCCGCGCAACCAAAATCGCACTTGCTGAACTTTGCATACAGCTTGTGCTCACGAGAACTTCCAACACTACCCTCAAATGCTGATGGTGTGTAGCCTCATCCGGAGAATAGACCAACACATCATCAATGAAAACTACAATGAACTACTATACGGTCTAACTATATTAACCTATTCATGAGATCCATGAACGCTGTAGGGGCGTTGGTCAGACCAAAAGGAAGGACTAAAAACTCATAATGTCCATAACGGGTTCTAAAGCCGTCTTGGACACATCCTCACTCCTAATCCTCAACTGATGATAACCAGACCGCAAATCAATCTTAGAAAGACTATGCATTTTGCAGCTGGTCAAACAAATCATCAATCCGAGGTAAGGGATACCTGTTCTTTACCGTCACTTGGATTAGCTTTCTATAATCGATGCATAACCTAAGTGACCCATCCTTCTTCTTCACGAATAAGACAGGTGCGCCCCAAGGGGAAACGCTAGGGCGTATAAATCCCTTATCTAACAGGTCCTGCAACTGCTTCCTTAGCTCAGCTAATTCCACAGGTGCCATCTGATAAGGTGCCTTCGAGATAGGAGAGGTGCCTGGAAGCAACTCTAGAGTGAACTCTATCTCTCTAGCCGGTGGCAATCCAGATAAATCATCAGGAAAAACATCTGGAAACTTCCGCACTACATCAATATCCGCAAGAGTAAGTCACTCATCAGCCTTGGGTACTAATACCACGCTGGCAAGAAAAGCGTCACAACCCTTGTTCACCATTCTCACCGCCCTCATGGCAGAGATGACAAACTTCCCTGCCAAGTTCCTTGGCAAAGGATGAGAAAATTCATCCTCACCAGGAATGCGGAAAACAATCTTCTTCCCCCACAATCCACCAGCGCATAGTGCTCCTCTAGCCAGTCCAGACCAAGAATAGCATCGTAGTCCTTCATCTTAGCAAGAAGAAACACCCTTCTAAAACTCTATCTTCAATGCACACCGGTAAAGAAGGAATACACTTCCTAGTGTGATACCGTACCCGCTGGTGTGTGCACAGACAAAGGACTTCTAAATCCTCAGACTCTATCCCTGACTCTAAGGATAATTGCCTAGAAAAATGCTCGAAAATGAACGAGTGAGTAGCACCCGTATCAAACAAAACCCGAGCATGCACACCTAAGAACAAAACTGTACCTTCGGTGACATGCTCCGTCTGCTCAGCGTCCTCACGAGCTAACGCAAACACTCGAGCTGGGGCTCGAGGTCTCCCTAGTCGTCTTGTCGCTGGCGATGCTGCTGCAACTGGGGCTGGTGCCGCTCCACGCTGCGCTCCCTGTTGAAGTTTAGGGCAACCCTGATCCTATGCTCCTGCTTCCGCACTTCAAGCACTTCCCCCCCTACTTCCAACATTCCGAACCACCATGTGCCCTCCCGCAATGAGGACACTCCTTCTTGCCATTGGGGAAAAGCTGAGAAGATACCTGATGACTGCCCGATGCCGCGGGAAACTGCGGTGACTGATGTACCGCCTTCTTCTTCTCCTGCCTTTGGAACGGAGCTGCAGGCCTCTTCTGAGAAGCCTTCTTCTCTCCTCCAATACTGCTCCATCTCTCCCTCCTGCCGACATGCTGCGCTGAGGGCCTCATCGAGGGTATGATGGTCAAAAGCCACCAACCTCGTCCTCAGCGATGGCCTCAGACCCATCACGAACTTCTTCGCCTTCCTGCGCTCATTAGCTACAATATGAGGGGCATACTAAGATAGCTCGGCAAACCTAGCCTCGTACTCCAGTACGGTCATAGAGCCCTGAGTCAAAGAGAGGAACTCCTGCTCCATCTTGTCCTGGATGTGCTCCGGAACAAACTTGGCTCGGAAAAGCCTCACGAACTTGTCCCAACCAATCTCCACAGCACCATCCTCGAACCTGGTACGTAGCAACGAGGACCACCACACATCGGCTCGCTCCTGCCAAAACCACTCATAAAGACTAACCAAATACTCTAAACTTAGAGAAACTAAATGCACAATTATACAACACATACCTGTAACATGTAGGTGGCTAAAGTAACCCTGTCATCATCAGCACACCTAATAGCCCGGAAGATCTTCTCGATCTCCCTCAACCAGCTCTCAGCTAACAATGGATCGCTCCCCCCCTTAAAAGAGGGTGGCGACATCCACTTGAACCGTTCAATGATGGAGGGTCCACCATGGTGTTGAGCATGGGGAACTGGCACCTGAGCCTGCCACAGCAAACATCATAAGCCACATATAGCATAGCAACACAAGAAACATATCATCAAGTAAACAGACTACTTTCTATCGTTCTAACCTGAGCCTGCTGAGCCTCCAGCTGAGCCTGGAGTACAACCTAGGTGTGGGCCTGCGTCTGCATGGCCTGCACTAGACCTTGCATGAACACTCCATAGTCTACTGGTGGCGTGGAGGAAGCACAGGACCCTGGGGTGCTGGGGGCCTACTGCTCATCCCTCTGCTCATCCCTCTCCTCTCTCCTCTGCTCACCCTCACGAGCGGGACACTACCACGCCTACCACGCGAAGCCATAGCTGCAAAGATTCAATCTTAATTAAGGACTAAGCTAGCAAATTTCCTAACCATATTCTTATTATGTGGACAATCTATACAAACTTAGCATATAATGAAGATGATGGTACATGCATATTTATGTACAATTTCAGCCTTGGGCTCTCTGATACCAATCTCTGTAACGACCATCCTTATACCGTTAGGATATACCATCCCACATCGATATAGAGAGCATCGCTACATTGGGACATTTACCCTACACATATACAATAGACTGAAATGTACACAAATATAACACATAACAGCGGAATAGAAAGAACTGGAAATAAATCTCGTATTCCATCATCATCACTTATACACAGTCTATATAGAACAAGGAAATCAAATACTTCATAACTAAGAAATTAAACTATTACATTGTCCAGATCTTGAAACTAAATAAATTACATGATCTCCACATAATACAAGTCCTCTCTTATTACATACTATGCAAGTGAAGTACAAAAGTAAATCTCTACAGAAGATGCTACTCCTCACGCTCGGAGTCGCTCCTAACTGTCTCCTCCAAGGAAGTGGAGATATCTGCACCTATACGCCGAAGCAAGAGTGAGTCTATGAGACTCAGCAAGTAACTTCCCACACATTAAGCATACATACATTATATGACATTATACTCATTTAACAACTTCACTAGTACATGTAACATGGATTAACAAATCTGAAAAGAAAGCCTACATGATACTTCTATCAATCTCATGACACATAGTACATAGTTTATGTTCATACAATAATAAACCTATCACAAGCTTTCTACACATTCTTTCACATATAACCTTAGTTCACATTTCATGTCACATACGTTGCAACGTAATAGTAATTTAAGCATGGAGTTTAAGCATAAGCAATGAAATATTCCTATCATGGATTCTAAGTATATTCACATGAATGACACATTTATACATAATATGCTTGCTGTTTTGATAAAATTATAACGCATTTATAAACACAATTACCATTTCACATATCCTCATACTAATTCATATATCCACATGTTCATTTATTCATTCGCGACTTACACATTTACTTTTCACATACACAAGTTCACATTATTATCATTATATGCGTGACACATAGTCTAAACCACCTCTAAAAGGACACACACTTGTCACATCACACATACCTATCACCTAGGTATTACAGTGATAAATCTTAGTTACTGCGCAGAACCGGAGAAGCACTCTCCACCCTAACCAGCGGTACTTGTCCACCTTTAGGATTTTATCCCAATGCCCGAGGATTTCACACACATATGAACCTTCCCGTAGGGACTTTACTACGGTACAGTTCCACAGCCCTCTAAGGTAGCAGTGTCACCCATTGGCACATTTACACATTTTCCACTTTTAAACTCACATTTAGTGCACAATTTATCACATCTATTTCATGCTTACACAATAACATATGGTTCAGATTTACCTAATCATGGTACTACTATTTACAAAATTTAATTAACCATAACAAAATCTTAATCATGCTGAAATTATTTAATTTATCACAATTTACATTAAGTATGTTTAAATTGGCCATTTTCTCATGAATTAGTGAAATCAGTACCTACTGATGTTAGATTTACATGAAAGTTTAACCACACACCATTTACAGGTTAAGCATCATGCATACCAAATTTCACATTTTTCAGAATTATACACAATTTATGGTAGTTAAAACATGCATTCTGCCTATTTTAGCAAGTACTCAGTTAAACATGGTACACAGAGACACATACATATTTCTCTATTCAAAATTCTGTTTCCAACCATCATGATACTGTATAAAATTTTTGAGAATTTATTTGGCATCGTACAATTTATTGGAGCTTCAAAACTAATTATGCATACTTACTGTTTTACAGTTCAAGAATTTTAACTAATTACACAGATAGTAGAAAATCCCCAAATTTTCGTGGTATGATCTGACATCTATTAGCATTGTGCAAAAATTCTATGAAATTCAAACTCCACGTGAATCACATAAATTAAAATTTACAAGATTAAAACCTGTTTAACATGCATTTCAGAAATTTCAGATAAATAGGGTATTCCACAGAAATTCATAAAATTTGCACAGCATGATCCATAATGGTATTATACAGCATATCACTTTTACATTATTTCCTCATGCGCAGAAATCCAAAAAATAGATCATTTATAGATAACACGGCTTCTGTCACTGTCTGAAAAACTTGGCGGCAATGGGGTAGTTGTTTACCCATGTTCACAGCAACATAGGACGCCGCCAACCTAGGATCTTAACGGCAAGAGATCCTTCCGTTAAGTTCCTGTCTGTGCAAAACACAGACTGAACGCAGATAAATCGATTGAAGGGGGTTCCAGGACTCGAATAAAATAAATCCGTAAAATATCCTAGGACCTACTAGAAGTATGAATGGATGATGTGAAGGGTTTACTTGCCTTTGAAAAATCTACAAAAGGAGATTTGGGTCGAAGAAGCCTCTCCTCGGCCAGTGCCAAAGAGTCTCCAAACTCCTCCAAATCTGGGTTTTGTGTGTGATCTTCGAAGCACGCCAGAGTTGGGAAGATAATCTTGGATGTTCAGACTCCCTTCCGGTCGTTGTAGAACGCCGGATGAAGTCTCCAATCGCCGGATCAAAGAGTTCAAAGATCGGGTTTTGCTCAGAGAGAATTAGGGTTTTGACAAATGCCAAAGGACCCAACTGCGCCCCAAACTGAGTCTTTTATAGGGTAAAGGTTGGAGACGCGTTTGGTAGGCTAGGTTACCGTTGGGGGACAGTTTCCTAAACCAAGGGCGACATTTCCGGAGGGTTTTCCGGATCTGAATCGCAACAGATCTGGAGGTTAACGTCAACATCACTGGCCGCCAATATGTAGTTGGCGTCCATCGATGTGGCCGCTGACTTACCATGAATGTCAACTCACGTTGACGCCAATAGGTCGTCTGCACAGAACTTAAAACCGTAGGAAAACATACTTACACCATACCAATATATAAAATATACAATGTACACTTCAAAATAATACTATATATGCAATGTATAATATACACAATTAATATGCATATATATATATATACAACAATACTTTAATAGTTTATATACATATATACATTCGCGCACACATAAGCAGAATTCAACATTTATATAGAGAGAAAGATCTAGGGCCTTACAACATTCATTTAATAAGTTCCACAATAATTCAGTCACCCCGACAGTGCCAACACCTGTATACAGTTATGATACTGACATGGAAAAATTATGAAATCCTAACTCACAACAATCTATTTTAATAAGATTAAACATGGTCATTTCATGCTCACAGTTCAATTACATAAAATTTAATAATTAACACAAACCACAGAATTCGGTACCTCCTCATGACATGACCTACTGCTTGTTCCTGACTCAACATAAATTCCACAATATGCATAGACCACCACAATCCGAATGCAATCACACAATGTGAAATTAAGGGTTATGAAACCCAGAGGAACTTGGCGGCACACAGTTGCCGCCGACAGAGGTTAACGGCACCAGAGGTCGCCGCCGACCAAGGATCTTAACGGCAGCAATTTTGCCGTTAAGTTCCTATCTGCAGAAGTACAGACAGAATGCACAAAACACAGTAAATGAGGGTTCCATGACACGAGATAAATTCTGTAAAATTACTAAGACCTAGCTGACATGTGAAGGGATGATGTCCAAGGTTACTTGCCTCTTAAAATTTCTAAATCAAAGTTATTTGCCGAAGATGCTCTCCTCGGCCAAGCCAAGAAGCACCCAAAAATCCCCTCGAACCAGTTTTTCTGTGATGAAATATGATGCATGCCGGAGTCGGGGAAGTCTTCCTCAATGATCAGAGCTCCCTCCAGTTGAGGTAGAATGCCATAAGACGCACCCAATCGCCAGATCCAGATCTCCAAAGTTCGGGTTTCACACAAACAGCATCTAGGATTTTGACAAGAGCCAAAGCCCTAATATGTCCAGAAGAAAGAGTTTTTATAGAGCCAAGGGGTCGGGTTATGCAATTGATAGAGTATCCTACCATTGAGGTAGGTTTCCAAAACCGAACTGAAGAAATCGCAGCCGTTTCCAGATCTGAAACCGCACAATTTCTTGAAATAGATGACCACATTGGTTGCCGCCAACTGTTTTGGCATCCATCGATCTGGACGTCGACTCCCTCTAAACGTCCATGCATGTTGACGTTAACATGCACTTCGGCCAGAACACAGAAATGCCCAATTATATATATATATATATACACTATATACATACATGCAATGTATAATGTATAATCTAAGTATCATAGATACAATATAAATAGAAGCAACATGTACACAAATAAACACATATATGCATATGTACAACATTATTCAAATTCAATATGTACAAAATAAATACATATACGTATAGACATGTACATATGCACACATAGCAACTAATACATCATAAGACAAAGTCAAATAAAAGAGCAAAATCCAAGGGCCTTACACCCTCTCCCCCTTAACAAAACTTCGTCCTCGAAGTTAGTACGACACTACTCAAACAACTGGGGGATACTTCTTCATCATAACATCCCCAAGCTCCCAAGTAGCCTCCTCTCTCGAGAAGTTCCGCCATAGCACCTTCACGAACGCAATGCTCTTGTTCCGGAGATGCTGAACCTTTAGATCAAGATAGCTACTGGTTACTCAACATATGATAGATCTGGCTAGATCTCCACTGGCTCATGACTAATAACATGAGACGGATCACGCACATACCTCTTGAGCATAGATACGTGGAAAACGGGATGAATACTAGCTAACGTTGGGGGTAAAGCTAGCTCATATGCCACGCTGCCCATCTGCCCAAAATCTCAAATGGACCAATGAATCTAGGATTCAACTTGCTATGCCTGCCAATCTAACACCCTCGAGTAGGCGAAACCTTTAGAAAAACATGCTCGCCCACCTCGAACTCCAAATCCTTTCTCCTGTTGTCGGCGTAACTCTTCTGCCTATCTTGTGCCGCAACAAGCCTCTTCCTGATAAGTTGGATCTTATCCGAAGTCTCCTGCACTAACTCTGGACCAATCAACTACCTATCACCCGTCTCCTCCCAGCATAAAGAAGATCTACAAGGCCGCCCATACAACGCCTCAAATGGAGCCATAACAATACTCACATGAAAACTATTGTTATATGCGAACTCCGCAAGAGGTAAATGATGCTCCCAATCACCCTTCCAATCCATCACACACGCTCTCAATATATCCTCAAGCGTCTGGATAGTCCTCTCGTACTGTTCATCTGTCTGAGGATGGAATGCCAAACTAAGCTTCAATTCAGAACCCAAGCATCCTGAAGACCCTTCCACAGCCTCGAAGTAAATCTCGGATCTCGATCCGAATGATCGACTTTGGCACACCATCCAACCTAACAATACTACTAATCCTCCACTGATGATAGCCGGACCGCAAATCGATCTTGGAAAGACCGATGCATTTTGCAACTGGTCAAAGATCATCAATCTGCGGTAAGGGATACCTGTTCTTCAAAGTCACCTGGTTGAGCTTTCTATAATCGATGCACAACCTAAGTGAACCATCCTTCTTCTTTACAATAATACAGGTGCGCCCCAAGGAGATACACTAGGGCGAATAAATCCCTTATCCAGCAAATCTTGCAACTGCTTCCTTAACTCAACTCAGCCAATTCCGCAGGTGCCATCCGATATGGAGCCTTCGAGATAGGAGAGATGCCTGGAAGAAACTCTATAGTAAAGTCTACCTTCCTAACCGGTGGCAATCCAGACAAATCATCGGAAAAATGTCTGGAAACTCCTGCACTACATCAATCTCCTCAGGGTAGTGACTGATCAGCCTTCGTACTAATACCACTTTGGCAAGAAATGCGTCACATCCCTTGTTCACCATCTTCATCGCCTTCATGGCAGAGATAACAAACCATCCCGCTAAGTTCCTTGGCAATGGATGTGAAAACTCATCCCCACCAGAATACGAAAAGTGATCTTCTTCCTACGACAATATACTAAGCATAGTACTCCTCTAGCCAATCCAGACCAAGAATAGCATCATAGTCCTTCATCTTTAGCATATAGAAGCACCCTTCTAAGACTCGGTCCTCAATGCACACAGGTAAAGACAGAATACACTTCCTAGTCGATACCGTTCCCGCTGGTGTGTGCATAGACAACGGAACCTCTAACTCCTCAGCCTCTAATCCTGACTCTATAGCTAACTGTCTAGCAAACCGCTCGGAAATGAACGAGTGAGTGGCACCCGTATCAAACAAAACCCGAGCGTGCACACCCATGAAAAGAATCGTACCTTCGGTGACGTGCTCCACCTGCTCGGCATCCTCTCGTGCTAACGCGAACACTCGAGCTTGGGCTCGAGGCATTCCTGGTCTTCCTGTAGTTGGCGCTGCCGCTGCTGGGGCTGGCGCTCCACGTTGGACTCCCTGCTGAGCCTAGGATATCCCTAATCTGATGCTCGCTGGTCCCGCATTTCAAGCACTTTCCCGCTAACTTCCAGCACTCCGTATAACCATGTGTCCTTCCACAGTGAGGACACTTGTAACGCCCCTCTTAGATCTAGTACATTACACCAACTCACATTGGATCTAATAATTGTATTACAGTGGAATAATCTAACATTAGATGGTACAGATTGAGATATACATAAATGACAATTCAATTCCAATAATATGCAACGGAATATGGAACCAAATGTTTGTAAC